>JABUQX010050993.1:35000-42500 GCA_015478945.1 Trachelipus rathkii
CTATATGTATATATATATATATATTATATATAGTATATATATATATAGTATATATAATATATTATATATATATATATATATATATATTATATATATAATATATATAAGTGGCGTACTTGGAAGATTACACTTGGTAGGTAGTTAATATATATATTATATATACTATATATATAGTTATATTATATATACTATATATATATATATATATATATATATATATATATATATATATATATATATATATATAATATATATAGAGAGAGAGAGAGAGAGAGAGAGAGAGATTCAAATCTTTTTCAAATTATTCGTGCGATTTCACTGGGTGAACGAAAGTTTCGTACTACCGAAAATTTGCCTATTTTTTACTCTGAATAGAAGGTATGACCGATTTGGCTTTCCTATATTTGTTTAAAATATGAAATATGAAGATCTTACCCGTACGCCCATAGCTTTGAAATTTATCTTAGGAACAGAGTAGGAAGGAAATTTTTCGTCAAATGAATGTTAATATTATAATTGTTATTAATAAAGTAGTTGATTTTCTTTAAATTTATTTATATAAAATCAGTTTCTTTTTTTACACTTTCATATAAAATAAATTCTATTATTTATTTTACTTTACCATTTATAATTATTTTATTAAAAAGACTAAAAAAATATTGGGTAGGAGCCTACACTGCCTACCCTATGTATACGCCCATGATAGATATATATAATTATATTATATATATATATACTATTATATATATATATATAGTATTAGTAATATATATATATTAGATATAAAGAATTTATTTAATTTAAAATAATAATTATTAAAATTTTTTTAATTAAAAAAAATTTAAAAATTTTAATTAAATTTATAAATGTTAAATTAAAAAAAAAATAACCCTTAATGAAAAATTGGCCCCGCGCCGCACAGGATTACGTACCCCTGGCGTCCCAGCCCCCCTGCCGTAAGGGGGGACGCAGCCCCTTAAAAATTAAATTGATTCGTAGAAGGCTGAAATTTGGAGGTTGGGTAGGAGCTGGAGTTGGAGAAGGATTCTGGAAGTCGGATTCGACGGCTTCGGTTTCCCAGAGGCCCCGGAGGGAGCCCCCTCCTGAAAAAAAGAAGAAATGCATGGAAAGCAAAACAGAGGAGCACAGAGTGCATAAGAGAAAAAGGAGGAAGGATGGAGGAAGGAGGAGTCAGAGAAGGAAGAAGTTGGAGAAGGAATCTGAGTCAGAGGAGTCGGAGTTGGGCATGGCACCGGGTGCTGAGCCGGTGCGGTGCCTGAGTTAATAATAATTCGTTTGTCCCATATTTAATATCAAATATCTGTTATTGAACCTGTATGACTCGAAAATGAGGATTTTTAAGTTCACATAAGGGGTGTCTGAGGGACCCCCTCTCCACCCGAGGGGGGGTCCCCCGAAGAAATGCATGGAATGCAAAACAGAGGAAGAAAGGAAGAAGGAGGAAGAGGTAAGGATGAAGAAAGAGGTCTGAGAAGGAGACAAAGTTGGTACCGGAACGGTGCTGGAGCCGGTGCGGTGCCGAGTTAATAAACATTCGTTTAATAGATACAATATTCATTTACTGTTCACCGAGATAACGTGCTTCTGTTTGCTACATCGTGCATGTCGTCCAATTGCATTGCATCATGCAAAGATAACCATTTTCTTAAATGTTGAATGAGCTGACATTTATATTTCAAATCTATTTTCCTTTTTATCAACGTTGTAACTTAATATATTTTTTTTAACTAATTGAAACATGCATATATTGTTTGCTATTTTTATTTTTATAAGTTTCATTTTACATTTATTCTTTGTTTTCAATTTTATTTTATTTTTTTTATATAAATTTATTTTCCTAACTTTATTTTTATTTATAAGTTTTATTTTACATTTATACTTTGTGTTTAATTTTTTTATTTTAATTTTTAAATTTTTTTTTATTCAACAATTTATTTTTCTAACTTTATTTTTTTATTTATAAAGTTTTTATTTTACAATTTATACTTTGTGTTTAATTTTTAATTATTTTAATTTT
This sequence comes from Trachelipus rathkii, assembly GCA_015478945.1. NCBI lineage: Eukaryota > Metazoa > Arthropoda > Malacostraca > Isopoda > Trachelipodidae > Trachelipus > Trachelipus rathkii. Next base: position 37,039 of record JABUQX010050993.1, read on the forward strand.
TAAAAAATTTTTTATTTAAATTTTAAATTTTTCTAACTTTATTTTTCAAATTTTTATTTATTTTTAAGTTTATCTATTTAGAAAAAATAAATTTTTTTTAAAAACTTTTATTTATTTTTAATTTTATTTCTTTAAAACTTTTTTTTTGTTTATAAAATTTATTCTTTCATGTTTATAGTGTAAAAATTCGCGTTTTGTACAATACGCCTAAAATCAAGTAATCAAGTAAATCAAACCCCGCCACTCCATCCCCTCATCCAATGATCTATTGATCTATTGATCTATTGATCTATTGATCTATTGATTTGTCATATTTTGTATACATAACACAAAAACTTTTATTTATTTTTGTTTTCATTTACTTTAAAACACTTTTGTGTTTTTACCTAAAATTTTATGCTTTTCATGTTTATAACGTAAAAAAATTACTTTATTTTCACATACCCTAAAGCAGTAAATCAAGTAAATCAGACCATCCACCCCACCCTCCACACCCTACCCGTGATCTATTGATCTATTGATCTATTGATCTATTGATTCCAGTCATATTTTGTATAAAAGCGCAAATAAGTTCTTTGAAAAAAATTCCTAGTAAAATTATTTAACATAACCTATCAAAACCTATCATAACCTATACCACATACACACACACACACACACAAACTGCTAACATTAGTAAAGTTCCATCACTTGACAACAGTAGTAACTACATTACTGCAAAACGTAACAATATTCACAGTTTTTTCAGCATATCTTAACATCAAATGTTAATTTTAACATTACATAGCAATTTTAGCAAAGAAATTTTTATCTTATTCTAACCTAACTATCGTAATGAACTAAGAATAAATGACACACACACACACATATATACACACACAAACTGTTAACAATAGTAAAGTTCCATACTTGACAACAGTAAGTAACTAACATTACATTCAAAACGTACCTATTTCCACAGTTTTTTTCAAGCATATCTCTAAACATATATATCAAATGTTAATTTTACATTAACTAGTAACATTTAACGAAAGATTATCGTATCCTAACCTAACTATTGTAATGAACTAAGATAAATGATACCGACACACGAATAAGTGGCTAACATTAGCAAAGTTCCATACTTGACAACATAAGTAATTAACTAACATTACATACAAACTCAATCTTATTCACACTTTTCAAGTATATCTCTAACATATCAACTAGAGAATAAGTGGCCTTACACTTATACACATGCGACCACACACACACACACACACACAGCACACAGTATCACACAACACACAAAAACACATCAACTCTCATTTTACATTCTACATGAATAAGCTGCTAACATTATCAAAGTTTCCATACTTAACAACAGTAAGTAACTAACATTAACATACAAAAACGTATAACTAATTCACGCTTTTTAAAGTATATCTCTTAAACGATAATCACTAAGAAATAAGCGCCTACGCACATACACAAACACACATACACACCACACAAAACATTACGCAACACTAACACCTGGCCAGCCTTTCAGAAAGATACCTGAAATATTTTTAGCTTATGCTCTTTTTTAGACTCGCGCCCCCTTTCAGAAATATCAACACGAAGCATGAAAATGATTTTTATGATAGTTTTAATAAAATAACTTTTTTATTTACAATTTTATTATTCAGAATATTTGTAACATAGAAAAACATTAAACATTATGACATTAAACATAGTTAGGAATATTTTTTGATAATAGTTAAATGGGATTAATGTACCCTTAATAACGCATAACGGACGCCGTGCGACATGATTTTTTATGAAAGATTCACCTTATCGATGTGTGTTGGAATACCATTTTAGAACGCGGCAACCAATACTAACACCTCCAATATTTCCCAGGTTGAAAGTTTTTTTATAATAGGAAATATAACATAATCCACCTCTGTTACTTCCATGTAAATTAGCATTAGGATTATGTGACTCGTCTATTCGTGCTGCCTTTTTATGAGGCAGGTTATCATCACGTACATATTCTTTATCAACATTATTCAATTGTATTTCATTCATTGCCTCACTGTAACATCATGGGTTTTGATATATCATTGTACAATGACTCATCGTGACTATACTATTTTCCAGAGCAACCGATCAACGTTAACTTAACAATTTTTCAAATTAATAGTAATCCTTTGTATCTTATTGATTGTAAAGACCTTTGGCTTTTAGCAATATATTTATATTTCCATCTGGAGTTCTTATTCTAACAGCATAAGACTTAGGTCCAGTACACACAAAGGAGTCACCGTAAGCCTCAGAACCGTAATCTGCTATTCATGTTAGAGTTCCCATAAAAAGTTTCCTGTTTCAGGAACTTCATCGTTTTCGTCGCAGCGACAAAATACAAGAGCCTGTATCGCAGTACAATGCCCTTTGTTTGACTTTGTTAAGTAGCTCGTATAATTTTATACGTGTATATGCAGTCGTAAAGCGACGCGATAGGGATATTTTGTTCCAGTTGACGTTCGTTCAGCCTAGTGCATTGTTTGACAACTGTTACAGACAGTATTTACTGCCTATTGGAATAACGCTAGGGACTTCAATATCACATTGATTGATTAGTTCCCATACTTGTTTATCACTAGTACATACTACATCTTCTCTTGTAGTTCAACACCTTCCTTTTCTTTGAAAAGACGGACAAACTCTTTAAGTTTTCCCTCGAAATCAGGATCGTCTTCGTGAATATTATTTGGTGGTCCTGATGCCTCTGTCTTTATTTTTAAAGAAGTGATTCACATATCCTTAGCAAATAAAACTCCTTCTGCTTAAACGACCAGACTTCAACCACCTATTTTAATTATTTTGTAGCCCATCTCTAATGCTACTGAATTTTCAAGGTGTTTGTGTATACACCTTCAATAGCTCGTTCATTCTCATCATGATTGCATTTCGAGCTATTATCTTTAACACATTTTACACAGAGTGGAAATATTAGCTTATTTTTGGCTTGTTTAGCTAGGACGGGGATGTATAAATCTTGAGGAGGAAGAATCTTAATGTAAGCTGCACCGAAATATTTGTCATTGATGCCATTCTTAAAAGATTCAATGTCTGGTACTTTATCACCTATTAGTTTTTCAGGGGGGCCACAAGGGTACTTCATTCGTTTCTGAACATAAGGATAAAGTTGATGTATAGTCTAAATACATGATCTTCTGTCCCTTTAGTTGGAGGGTAGTAATGTACGAATGGCTCAGTGCGGCCTCCAAACAATGAATTGTCTATTATGAGTCTGTTGTTAACAACATCATTGCTAAGACGTTGAATATAGTCGCTAATACTTATGTTTTCATCGATATGATCAGGATCTTGAATGATTCGGGTCTTTTGTATCTTCCATTCACATTCCCCACACACGTACTACATTAAAACCTGCATATTATAACTATCTTCTGTTTCAATACACTTTTGAGATCAGCAAAGATAGATTTTGCAGGTACCTTTTCCTTTATTTACAGACTTTTGTCCATGCCATGCACAACCATGGTATAGGAAAAGCTTTTTCACTCCCCTTTTAACAATAACGAACCGCGTCTGGGTAAAGCCACTTGTTTCTTATTTGAACCCTTTCTCTCCAACCGTTTGCAAAGGCGTGCCTTTTATGTTTATATTGTGCAATTTTTCCTGATAAATTTGTCTACGATTTCCTTCTTACGAGTATGGTTTTTAGATCCTCCTCTATCTAGAATAGTAATCTTTTTTTCTCAGGCATAACACATTTTTATAAGTGTAAAGCATAAAGATGCAATTGTTGTGTTGTTATCTAGACAATCTATATCAAATTCTTTAATGAAACTGTCTCTGAACTTCTCAAAACATTTTCTTAGTATATTAACATCTTGCTGTACAGTACTTTTCAACATTCTTCAAAAATATTGTATTTTTTACCTATAAACTTATTATAGTACTTTTTTCAAATTCATTCTTTTCATACATTGTCCTACAGTCAATCTTGTAATAATTCCTATTTAGGGATAGATCCTTTATAATTCCAAGGTGTCTTCATTTAAAAATGTATAGGGAAAGAAACCTTTGGAATTGTCTTTTTACTGACACCCATGCATTTAGGCATGCTTTTCAATGCACATGGCGTGAAAAGCAACGTATCCCTGAAGACTATATTTCCATTCGATCCCATTGAAATGATTTTATTGCCTCTTTTTATAGGACTGCTGTTGATAGATTTTGAACTTGGGTGTGTCAGTAATGATGCAGTATACGAACTGATGATCAAATTTTCGCGCCATTATTGCGCTGCCAAAACTTACTGAAAATCCATCATGAAGTCCTATAAATTGATTTTTACAGGCGTTTTTTTTCGGTCTTCTAAATTTAAATGTTCTTGTTCTTGGACCACAATGTGAACATAATGTTCACTCTTCTTATCGGTAACATACATCACATAATCGTCTGGCATATCGGCAGTTAAATAGGTCGTGCCGCGCATTTCGTAGTATTCGTCTTCTTTTCATCATAGCCTTATCTTTCCTGGTATGCTCTCGATATCATAGTAACATGTTATGAACCACCGGATCAGTATCTTTCTTATCATCCTTCTTCTTAATTTTCTTTTTCATGTAGCATATATGGTATTCATCTTCTCTAGGCTAGTATTTTTCTTTACATATAGTACAATAAGCTTTTGTGCAATGCGTGTTTGAAACTACCGATAGCGATGCAGCCTTTATTTGGCTCAGGCAGAGTTTATATAATTTTTATGTTTCTACACGTATTATTATCTTAGGTGTTTTTTAAAGCAGACTGCATTATAAAACAAATATTGTTTTACAATTTTTTTATTTTTTCTACACGTTTATTATCTTGGTGTTTTTTAAAGCAGACTGCATTTATAAAATTCAAGATTACATCATGTACACTCATGGAATATACCATCGTGATCGAATAAACCTTGGCACTTATCATCTAGACACTGTCTACATCCGTAATGTTCACAATCTAATTTATGTGCAATATTATTACTATTGAGTGTGGCAATAAGTGCAAAAGATGCCATTCATATTCCGTGTTTTTTGGTATTCTCAAAAATCATAGCGTTTAAGCTTTGTCTTCAGGTTACACGCATAGTAATGATTAGCATCCATCATGGCTATAATGTATAAAGGATTATTTCTGTTCTCATTGGATTTGATTATTAAAGTAATTTTTGAATGTATTACCTCAGGACGATAACGACTATACGGCATTTTTCGATATTCTTGATTTTTCCAAGTCAGTTACTATGAAAGAATCTGTATATTCCATACGACACATTTTTTAGCTAACACTTCTGCAGCTTCTGCAATTGTATACGATGAAATATGTTTAACGCTCTACACACTTTTTTCCTATTATATTGCATCATTGTATTAGAGAGTTATTTTTTCTTAAACCCAGAAACAACAAGCTTTGAAGCACAG
>JABUQX010050993.1:47500-52500 GCA_015478945.1 Trachelipus rathkii
GAGAGGGTGGGTTTACTTTCCATTTATTTTAATTTTTGTTCTTCTTTTTGTAAATTTTTTTTAAAATTATTTATTTATGTTTTTGCCCCCTCCTTTTGAAAAGGGCCTTGCCCGTGAGTGGTTGTATCATTAAAAAAAAAAAAAAAATATGCAAAATAACTCTTTACCTTTCCTTGACACTCTAGTTACCCTCAACAATGGTTTCTTCTCTACCTCTTTATACAGAAAGCACTCCTCTACTAAACTAGGTCTTAATTTTTTAGTTTTCTCCCTTCCAAATATAAACTGTCTTCATTACAATGCAAAATTTTCCTTGCCTTTAACTTATGCTCCTCATGGTGGCCTTTCCACCTTGAAATACACTACCTGTCCCATTTTGCTTTCTGTAATCTCTTTCCTCACTGCACTATTACAGACTTAGTGAACGACTTACTTAATAATCATTTCCGCAATAAATTTCAAGCCCCCACCGTCAATAAGCAACCTATCTATCTAAAGATTCCGTTCTTCGTATATAGCACCGCAAAACTTGTCAAAACTCTCAACCACACTCTATCCAATGTTATTCCTTTTGCTCGTTTCATTTTCAATCCTATTAAAAACTATAGTATTTCTAATTTTTTCTCCACAAAGATTCTCTTCCCTACATATGAGGTCCTCATTAGTATATTTGTACAAGTGTGCGGAATGCAATGTCCGATACGTGAGTCAAACAGGCCTTCAACTTTACTTGATGATCTCGTAACACCGGAGAGTTTCTTATAGAACTGGTTCACAATACAACCCCAGAAAATTCCTCCATATGCAATCATGCCTTTCAATATAATCACTCTATTGCCTATTGCACATAAAAGCTTTAGTTCCCTATCCCCTGCCAATGCTTAACTCGACAGAAGATCTTGAGTCTTACACTTTTGACCTGAAATCGGAATTGATTAGATTTTTTCGTTCTATCCCCATCCCCTCTTCACTCATTAATTGCTTGTGCATTTATATATGTGTGTGAGTACGCGCGCGCATGTGTGTGTGTGTGTGTGTGTTTGTGCGTACATAGCATACTAATACGTACTTCTATATTATTATATATATATATATATATATATATATATATTATATATATATATTATATATATAATAGTATATATAATAATTAATATATATATATATATATTATACGAATATATAATATATATATATTATATGAACTGCATCGTCAATTAACGCACCACAAGGATACGTGACGAAGGAAGGGTAGAAAAGGTTGAAGAACGCGAAGTCACTTTATTGGACGATGACAATAACAGGGTGGTTTCCTCCCCAGGTTGATAAAGTATGAGGCCAAGGTGCAGCCAAAGGGTCTCTCGCAGTAAGGTTCGGAGGTTCGGCGCTGCAAAACACACAATGTTGGTATTGTACGGTGATCGGCCGCCTGGTGTTGGGGTCTGTCTGAATACCGTGTATGACCCTTTGCACTGATGACTGCCTGACACCGTCCTGCACTTGGCTCCTCGATGAGTGCTGGCGAATGTTCGGATAGTGATGATCCCTATGACTTGTCGTCAGTGCTGTCGCTAGGTCCGGGAGGGCTTGGGGGTTTGCAGCTGTTGATACGACGTTTCAGACGTATTCACCAACATGTTCGAATTTGGGGTTGTGGTTCGGACTACATGCTGGCCACTCAAACGCCGTAATTTGAACCTCCCTAAAGTGGTTGTTCACATATTGGGCCTTGTGTGGTCTTGCATTGTAATGCATTAGGATGAAAGACGGTCACCGATGCAGGGGGCATATAGCACGTCATATGGTTCGAGGATGTCTGGATATACCTTACGGCTGTAAGAGTGCCTCCATCGAAGATGTGCAACATAATATTATAATATATATATATATATATATATATATATTATATATATATTATTATATATATATATATATATTACTTATATATATATATATATTATAATATATATATATTATTATATATTATTTATATATATTATATATATATATATTATAAGTATATATATATATTATCATATATATATATAAATACCATATATATATATATATATATATATATATATATATATATATATATATATATATATACATACATACATACATCCACAAATTTACGCAGAGGAACATTTTTTATTAACAGGTGAAGTGTGAGCTACTCAGGTAAAGATAGCTCAATTTTACGCAGAAATAAGAACTACCCGTGACTACTGTGCTAGTTATATATTTGAATTTTAAATCATGCCAAATAACGAAGCTCTTCTAGAATTATGTAAGGGGTTGGGTTTAACTGGTGTGGAGGCGGCCAACTTCTGTCGTGAGGAGAGAATGAGAGAGAGAAAAGCTCTGAAAGAAAAGGAGATAGAAGAACGAAAGATCGCAAAGGAGATGGAAGAACGGAAGATCGCGAAGGAAATTGAAGAACGAAAGATCGCGAAGGAGACTGAAGATCGTAAGATGCAGATAGAAGAATGCAGAATAGCAGCAGAATCAGAGAAAGACGCTAGAGAATCAGAAGAAAGGATGGGATGCTGCAGATGAAATTAAATGCGGAAGATAGACTGCGCCAACATAAAGCAGCAATCGAGCCTCCAAGCTCTTCTCTCACAACTACTACTCCTGCATATAATAGACTACCCAAGTTAAAGTCACCTCCCTTCGATGAAAAGGTAAACAACATTGAAGATTACATTACCTTATTTGAGAAACAAGCCATCGCCAACGAAATACTCAGTGAACATTATTCCCATCTGTTAGGTTCTTTATTAACCGGTAAAGCTGTAACCGTTTATAATGAGCTTACGTTAGAAGATTATTCAAGTTTTGATACTATTAAGAAATCACTGCTCGATAGGTATGACTTGACAGAAAATGGCTATCGTTCGAAATTCAAAGTTATGACACCTTCTACTGATGATAATCCAGCGGTGTATATGAAAAAGTTCTTGATGCCCTAAGAAAATGGATTACTGCTGCGGATGTTAAAGAGAGTATTGATGATATTCTAAAGTTCATTACCATTGATAAGTATATGACTACGGTGCTGAAAGAGCTTGCTACTTTTCTGAAGGAGAGAAATGATAAAGCGATGGAAGATATCGTCACAAGCTCCGAACACTTTTTGCACGCACATAAAATGAATTTAGCACAACGAAATAGTCACGCGAGTAATTTTAAAGCAGACAAAATAACGGTAATAAGTTTTATGATAAAAAGCCAACGTACGATAGCACACACACCAACAAGACGAGCGAGTCGGCAAACGTTGCTCCATGCAACGCAGGAAGAAAGGACTTTAATAGAATACAACCTGAGCAGAGAGATTCTGTCACCTGCTACAGGTGTGATAAACGTGGACACATAGCGAAGTATTGTCGTGTGTCGCTTGGAAGTAAAAGCGACAGAAGTTACAATACTTATTTTGGACGGCAGAGATATGACACGAAAACTACTGTGGCTGCAGCAGACATTTCTGTGATGAAAGAAGACCTCGTATTTACAGGTGTAGAAGTAGCCAAAGCAGTAGAAGTCTTTGTGGTGGGTGGCGTAGATGACAACCCCCATCATATGCCAGTCGTTGACGGCCTCGCTAATGGTTATCCTGTACGTTGTTTACGAGACACTGGCTGCAATGGAACGGTCTTAAGACGAAAGTATGTTTCCAAAGAGCTTTATACTTGGGAATACACGAGTGTGAGACTTTTTGATAATACGGTAAAGAAGGTTCCACTCGCAATTGTAGTTTTGGATACTCCATACTACACCGGAAACACTAAGTCTGTAGTGATGCCCAGTGTCGTGTATGACTTAATAATTGGAAATATTGACGGAGTATTGCCTCCAGATAAGACTGATGCAAGTTGGGATGGGTCTAGGTGCCCAAGTCTTTGCGAAATGCAAGAATTTACAACTCATGTGAAGTTGGGATCCCCAGTCATCGTTAAGGCGGAAGAGAGTACGAGCGCAGAGTCCTCTACTCATTTGGATACCCCTAAAGTCAGTCTACACATCGAAGAAGAGGCGGTGGAAGTTGCAAAAGAAATTAGAAGTGAAACACCGAGCAAAGAAGGTATCAGGGTCTCTCAGAAGAAGGAATCTCCCGCAGTAGCTTCAGAAGAAGACAACCAAGGACTCGTATTCAAAAGTGCCGACCGTATTTCAGTTGTAAAAGAAGATTTTGATGAATCAGAAAGAGTTCACCTCGGTGAAATTGTCTCGAGCCTTGCATCTCCTGGGAAAGTGACTGATCTAGCCAATGATCAGCATCATAGTATAGAATATATATATATAATATATATTATTATATAATATATATAGTATATATATATATATATATAATATATATAATATATATATATTAGTAAAAGGCAAAACGTAGGTTTCGTTCACTTCGCCCCTATTTATTTACGGATGGAGCATTTCCAAAAGCTTTCTCGTTCAAATGCAAGGATCAGCATTGAAAACCAGTGCCCCGAGAACCACAATCTTCAAGAGAACTATGGAATAAAGAGGTTAGAGTTAAAAAGGATACGAGTCTGGTCCCACTGGTAGTAGGGTGGCTCTTTCTGGGATTGGATGAAGAAGAAGAAGAAGAAGAAGAAGAAGAAGAAGAAGAAGAAGAAGAGAAGAAGAAGAAGAAGAAGAAAAGAAGAAGAGAAGAAGATAGAAGAAGAAGAAGAAGAGACAGAAGAAGAAGAAGAAGAAGGAAGAAGAAGAGAAGAGAAGAAGAAGAAGAGGAAGAAGAAGAAGAGATAAAAGAAAAATAAAAAAATAAATGAGAGAAAAAAAGGAAACAGAAAAAAGCGAAAAGAATGAAAGAAAAAGAATGAAAAAAAGGAAAAAAGAAAAAAAAGAAAAAAGAAAAAGAAAAGAGAAAAAGGAAAAAGAAAGAAGAAAAGGAAAAAAGAAAAAAGAAAAAAGAAAAAGAAAAACGCAACTCACTTCAACAACCAAGTCAGCACACAAGACAAAGAGCAAACAAA
>JABUQX010050993.1:60000-62500 GCA_015478945.1 Trachelipus rathkii
GGCTTTCATTCAAACGAAAGTGCGCTAACCATCCTTGATTCTCCTACTGATAAATCTTTCTGGCCTCTTGCCAAAAAACATTTCCCACTTCTGTAAATCTGTCTTTTCCTCCCTCTTATTCAGTCTGATGGTTTCTGTTGCTAATTCTCCAACTGAAGAGGCCAATCTCTTCGGCCTCCCTATTTCCTCTAACTCAACCCTGGACGATTCTGGCATTCCTCATCCTCCTCCTTCTCCTCTCAGGTGTCCTATGCCTTTGCCTGTGATTACATTTTATCGGGTGCATGGGCTCCTGAAATCTACGAACGTTAGGAAGGCGGGTGGCCCGGATGGCATTCCTCCCCGAGTTTTGAGGGAGTGTGGCTTCGGGCTATCCCCGCCCCTCGTTTAACTATATTCTCTATGTCTCACTATTAACACTTGCCCTCACATGTCCAACCTATTCCGAAAAATGGAAGCCGCTCTGATCCTTCCAACTATCGCCCTATAGCTCTTACTTGTATTCTATCTAAGATCTTTGAAACTCTTCTCAACTCTCATTTCTTAGATCATATGGAATCTCATTCACTTCTTTCCGATCGCTACTACGGCTTTCGGCGCTCGAGGTCTACTGGCGATATACTTTCCTATCTTACTGATTTATGGTTTCTCCGCCCTTCGGACTAACTCGGCACCGCCAACTCAAACTCTTCAGGTTCAGGCTCTTTTCTCCTTCTTCTATGTACTATCCAAATCTCAGCTTTCCTATTATATGCATACCGACCATTTCTTCGTAGGATCCCCCACTGGTGGGGGGGGGGGGGTCCCCGACACACTTTACGAACTTATAAACCTCAATATTCGAGATCTACAGGTCCAATAACATATATAAAGACACAAATATTGTATTATTATACAAATACTTACTAACCCAGCACCGCACTGGAGCCAGCACCGGTGCCGGTTCCGGATTCGAATCCGGATCCGGATCCGAATCCTACTTACTCATTTTTCCTCTTTATCATCTCTAAATTTCAACCTTCTTCGGGCATTTCAATTTTTAGGGGGCAGCTCCCCCTACGGGGGGCGCAGGGATACGTAACCTCGTCTACGACGAGGTTACGTCACCACATAGCGCACCTCCAAATTTTAACTCGGTACGATAAGCCTAACACGATAGATATATATACGCACGAAAAGTGAAAGGTATTTTATACAGCGTCTTGACCTCGGGGCCGTTTCAACCTGTACTATAACTACTAATACCTTCGTCCCTTTTAAAACTACGCATCACCAGCCTGGATGCCCTCAATATCACAAACCAATATTCACAAATGAGAAACCATACAAAATAAAGCTTTCAGGATAATGACGGGCTGCCTTCCCAGCACCTACTAACGAAAATGAAAATCCCCATTTTTAAACACATTCATAGTCAATTAACCTATAGAACCATTTCCGCATATCCAAATAACACCATACTTCAAGCACGTCCATCTGATATATCCCATATGAAACAAACTTTGGACCGCCAGACATGAGTAATGCTGCTCCGTCTCCCCTCTGGGCACCATCCTTTTCTTCAGGAATACAAATTTAAAATTCATAATATACCATTCCCTTACCGCAAAAGATATCCCTCTCAGACAAACGAACATTAGACGCAACTTTAATTGGGCACTTTAAACTTACTTTAATTTATCTCTGTACCCGGCCAACAGTGGTGGCGAAATATCTCTAGATCGACCTCTTCTCGTAGGAGGGGAGCTGGGGCAACAGAGTAAGAGCTATATGATATATATATATATAGTTATAGTATATATAAGTAATATTTGTAAGTAAAATTATTAAAATTAAAAAAATAAAAATTAATAAATTATTTTAAAATAAATAAATATAATTTATATATTTATATATATAATATATATATTATAAATATATTATATATAATATATTACTATATATTATTTATCCCTTTGATACCGTATGATGTCCTGTTAGTCTCATGAATATTTCAGGCTATTTTGACCCTTATAATACAAGTTTTTAAGGTTTATTTAGCATTTTCTGATTCATAGAGCTTGGATTTCGTAAGCAAATGTGAAAAAAGTTTGAAATATTTCCCAGTTCACTTGCAGTAGCTATGCAAAGTGGACGCTTTTTGAAAATCTGCGAAATCTTGCAATCTTTGCAGTTGCAATTTTGAAAAATTTATTACAAAATAAACAAAGTGAGTTTTGGTTGTTCAAAAAATATTTTTTATACGTTACTATGTTGTAATTAATGATTTGTTAAAAAAAAAGTGAAATAACTTATATGCTGCATACTAGAGCCTAGTAAATTCATGATACCATACGAACTCATTCGGGATATGCTACGTATTGTTTATGTTTTTTTTTTTTTTTTTTTTTAATTTTTTTTAAAACTTTGATTATTATGAATAAATATTTAAAGAACTCCTACAACTGTACAAAAACTGACTGCTTACCAACTTAATAGCTGATTGATGAGAAATATTGAA
>JABUQX010050994.1:5000-7500 GCA_015478945.1 Trachelipus rathkii
TTGCCAGTTCATCTATATTGTGCCATAAAGACTCAGCAGCTGCTTTGAGAATAAAAACGACATTTCTCTGACTAATGTGGCACCTATCGAGTACAGCCATTAATTTTGAAGTTAAAAAACATTTCCGTCCACGTACAGGCTTCTCTTTTATCCCTAAATCAATCTGCGCATCTCTGTTTTCCTCAAGAGACATCTGGGTAATGTTTGTAGAAGGGCCAGGTTGACCAGAAATATCCTCTAATTCCTCCATACCTGACGATTCTCCTGATGTATCCATGCAACTGGCAGAGATCTCAGAACTACATTGAGCCTTAGTCAGTCTGTTTTCATGTGCAGTCAATCTCAATAATGCCCTTTCTTCACGCTTTGATAGCTTCATATCGACTCCCCCAAGACATCCCCTTCGCCCAGGCTCTCTTTGACTGAGTAAAAACTTTCTGTCTTCTTCAATTTTCATAATGTCCAGAGCATTAGAATGAGCTATATCAAATAAATTATTCAAATCCGTTGTAAATTTAAATTCGTTTTCTTTCTGAGTGTCTGACGAACGGCCGGCATTTCTTTGTAGATTGCGCCAGTGAGAATAAAGTTTCTCAAGTTTCGCAATACAATCTTTTAAGTGTTTTGTTTGTATCCTTGCTTTCTCCCAAAAAATAAGGCATTCACGCACAACTAAGTTAGCACTGTCACGAAGTGACAATTTAACCGTCCGCATATTATAAAATAACACCGATAGTACTTGCAGGTTAGATGGAAGTTTGCTACCAAGTAATTTGGGGAGATTCAAAGCCAATAAAATTAATTTTTTTTTTTTAACAACACTTCTCAAATTAGACGTCATAATTGCACTCGCAGTTAAAACTACTGCTAAAAAAGAGCAGCCCCTGACTCCGAGAGCTTGGTAAGTAGGATGAGCTTGAAAGAATCGAACGAACAAACGCACTTGGCCTCCAACTTTTTACCACTATTGAAGGCACGTAGATCCCAGCCTCATATTTGTATTAAAAAACGAACATTAATTGTTCCAAATGGAACAAAATGGAACAAAATTGTTGGGTGTGCGACCTTAAAAATGATATATAAAAAAATAAGGCGCCAGCACTAATATATATATATATAGTATATATATATATATATATATAATTATATATATATATATAATATATAATATATAATTATATATATATTATATATATATATATATATATAAATGTTATATTATTATATATATATATATATATAATTTATATATATATATATATATATTATATATATATTATATAAAAATTATAAAATATATATATTATTTCTATATATATATATATATAATATATAATATATATATTATATATATATATATATATATATATATATATATAATATATACTTATATAGTATATATATATATATATATATATAAATGTACCTATATATATATATATATATATATATATATATATATATATATATAATATATATATATATATATATATTATATAATATATATATATATATATATGTATATATATATACGCCCATATATATATATAATATATATATATATTATATATATATATATATATATCATATAATAATATAATATATATATATATATATATATATATATATATATATAATGGTATATAAATAATAATATATATATATATATATATATATATATATATATATATATATATATATATATTATATATATATATATATATAATATATATATAATTTATATTTATATATATATATATATATATATATAATTAAATATTATATATATATATATATATATATATAATATATATATATATATATATACCACATAACCACTAACCAAATAACTAACCTAAACACTCAGATCTCTAATCTCATAACCACTAACACTACTAACAAGTTTACAGAATACCTACAAAACAACATCTCACGCATAGATAATAAGAAAACCTGGCAGGTTATCAAAAAAACTAAACAACTCACAAAACAACCCCCCTCCCTCACACGAATCCCCATCCTTGCCCGACAACTCCCTCCCTTCCTCAAAACAACAAGCAGACAGCCTCACAAAACACTACGCTAACAAAAAAAAACAACTCAAAAAACTTCCCTCAGATCACAACCCTCCACCTCCTTTTACAACCAACATGATATCAGAGACAATCAAAACCCTTAAAAATTCGCCAGCAACAGGACCAGACTCAATCTCAAACTTCCACCTGAAACACCTAGGAGGAAAAGCAATTCTCCTCATCACAGAAATCTTTTACAAATCCTGGAAACTTAATTATATACCCCCAATCTGGAAACAAGCAATTCATTATCCCAAAAACCGAAACCCAAAAATAATAAACCCATTCCCCATCCTCATCGGCCCAATCCCTCCTCTCCACCGATGCAGGCAAAACTGCTGGAGAAACTAATAATTAAACAAAATTCCCCACAACATCACCCTCCAGAATTCCAACGATGGATTAAAGCCATATCATTCAACCAA
>JABUQX010050994.1:20000-22500 GCA_015478945.1 Trachelipus rathkii
GTTTCAGATTCCATGACTAAAACAAAAAAAAAAAATTATAAAAATTAAATAACTTTATACCTATTTCATCCATAATAGAAAAAAAACAACGCTATTTTTACCTAATAAAGGGCTTGGTTGCATAAATAAATAACTCTAGTTTAGCATTTAAAAATAATTTCTCTCTCTCTCTCTCTCTCTCTCTCTCTCTCTCTCTCTCTCTCTCTCTCTCTCTCTCTCTCTCTCTCTCTCTCTCTCTCTCTCTCTCTCTCTCTCTCTCTCTCTCTCTCTCTCTCTCTCTCTCTCTCTCTCTCTCTATATATATATATATATATATATATATATATATATATATATATATATATATATATATATATATATATATATATATAATATGATAGTATATATATATATATAATATATATGATATATATATATATATATATATATATATATATATATATATATATATATATATATATATAATACTTTTATACAACGCAATCTCAAATAGGCTACTTTATTTGCTCGCCCGTTGGATATGTCTAGAAAAGCTGTTGTTTCTCCCTAGAACCTATAGTGCTTAATGAACTATTCACATATTCGAACATATTTAAATTCAAATGTGGTAAAAGCCCTCACACGCAAACATACAAACAATTATACATACACCAAGTTTGATTTGATATCTAGCCATTTATATAAAATTTATGCATTTGGAGGAAAAGTATATCAATTGCCCCTACATTACTTTACGGTGCCTTATTGAAATTTGTTATTATGTATATGCACACATGCATAGGTTATTAGCTAATTTCATATCCATGTAACTAAATCTCAAAGACTTTTTACTGATTTTAAGAAGTTTGTATTTTCTCAAAATAATTTACCCTCTCTGTTTATATATTCAATGATATGCGCATGTATACATTTACACTCATTTTTTCTGGATTATAATCCATATTATACAACCTCATTTGTACTTTTACCTGCTATCAAAAAAATTTGGTAGTTTAGTTACTTTGTATAACTTTTATAGCACATCAATCGGATAAGATTGCTTCGAAATATATACAAATGTAGGTTAATCTCACATATTTCATTCGATAGATTTGTCTAGTTTTTTGACCACTTTCTTCCTTAAGAATTCCATCTAACAAGTTTCTAATTTCATATTTTTTCTGGTGTTACCATTGCTCAAGGTGGCGTTCTGCCAAACATCCAGGCAGTTCTGCTTCCCAAGAAGACTGAAAAGAAGTAAACTTTAACCTTATTATAAAAGGCTCCTTTTGGAGCCACATATAATTCACAAAGAGATAATATAATTATGACCTATTTAATCAAACTTAGAATAGATGCATCAACTATGCCATTTCTCTAACTAATGTGTTGTAATTTATGTAAGCCCTTTCATGCCAAAAATCGAAATCTTTTTTCATTATGTACGCTTTTTGTTTTTCTTCCATCCATAAGTTTCAGATTCCATGACTAAAACAAAAAAAAAATTATAAAAATTTAAAATAACTTTTATCTTGAATAGCTTATCTCAAATAGAAAAAAAATCTAGTAATTATCTTGCAGAATAATAAATTGTTTTGCATAAATATAAATAACTCTAGTTAGCATTTCCAAAATAATTTTTCTTCTCTCTCTCTCCCGCTTCTCTCTTCTCTCCGTCTTCCTTCCTTCGTCTCCTCTCCCCTTCCTCTCTCTCTCCTCTCGTCTCTCGCTCTTCTCTCTCTCTCTCCCTCCTCCTCTCTCTCTCTTTCTCTTCTCGTCTCGTCTCTCGCCCTCCTATATATAATATATATATATATATATTATATATATTAATACTAATATATATATATATATAATATCTATATATATAATATGATATATGATTAATACTATAGTATACTATATATAGTATATAAGTACCGTTTTAGAAATTAACAACGGCGGCCATCATCAAAATATGGCTAATGAACTTTAAGTTTGCTCGCCCGTTTGGATAATCGTCTAACGAAAAGCTGTTGTTTCTCTTGCCCTAGAACCTTAATGCCTTTAATGAACTAATTCACAGTATTCGAACATATCTTAAATTTCCAAATGTGGGTAAAAAATCCTCACACGCAAACATACAAACAATTATACATACACCAAGTTTGATTAGATATCTAGCCATTTACATAAAATTTATGCATTTGGAGAAAACGTATATCAATTGCCCATACATTACTTTACGGTGCCTTATTGAAATTTGTTATTATGTATATGCACACATGCATAGGTTATTAGCTAATTTCATATCCATGTAACTAAATCTCAAAGACTTTTTACTGATTTTGAGAAGTTTGTATTTTCTCAAAATAATTTACCCTCTCTGTTTATATATTCAATGATATGCGCATGTATACATTTACACTCATTTTTTCTGGATTATAATCCATATTATACAACCTCATTTGTACTTTTACCTGCTATCAAAAAAATTTGGTAGTTTAGTTACTTTGTATAACTTTTATAGCACATCAATCGG
>JABUQX010050994.1:30000-31378 GCA_015478945.1 Trachelipus rathkii
AAAGCAACAAACGCGCAAGCGCCGAAACTGAGGGCAGAGCCGGGAAAATTCCTCCCAGCACTTGCAATGTGTTAAGTCAATAGGAAGTAGTGTTAATCAAATGAGGCAGACAAATATTGCACTACTAATTTAACGATGATATAAATTTAAAATAACAATAAATAGCAAACAGCATTTGTTTTAATATAAGAATTATTAGAAAATGTAGTAACATGGCGGTACATATTGTTATTGTATATATGAAGCCTATGATAAAGTTTTTTTAGTAAAGAAGGACAAAACATTTCATTTTAATTTTTTTTAATATTTAAATACATAGCGAAGTTCTTTATGTAATAATAAAATAAACTATTGTCAATATAGGTGTATGATTCCTTCTTTTGGCTCTACATTGAAAGAACATTTATTTATTAATATATTATATATATAATATATATATATAAACAGGAACATAGATAATTGGAGAGATACTTTATCTATACTATATATATATATATATATATATATACGTATATAATAATAATTATAAATATATATATATATATATATATTTCGTATATTTATATTATATATATAATATATATATATATATAGTATATTATATTATTATTATATATATATAGTATATATATTAATATATATATATATATAATCTATATAATATATATTATAATATTATAGATATATATATATACGAATGAAATTGTTTCATTGCATCTCTATCTTTTTAATTGTTTGTATTAGTTTTTCGCTTGAGTATTTATTCTAGTGTTGCATCTTAAATATATATATATAAATACTATATATATAATTATATATATAGATTTATATATGATAGTATATATATATATATATATATAATATAGATATATAATATACTATATATATATATTATTTATATATATATTATGTCGGTGTGTGTGTGTGTATATGTGTGTGTTTGATTAGTAAGATAGCTGTTTTATTAGGTAAATAATCAATTTTTAATTTATTTTTAATATATAATGGGGAACCTGCTTGTATATTAATATAATAATAATTATTAGATATTAATATTATATGTATATATACTATAGTATATATATAATAGATATTATATACATTATTATATATATATAAATATATATGTGTTGTGGGCTGTTTGTATGTCCATGTGCAGGCGTTGTGGTAACATGAAAAATACTAATAAGATAAAATAAAATGAGCTTATGAAAATTAGGGCAGCAATTGCGACTTGAAATCTTTATATAGTTTGTGACACGTATACAATATACTGTATCGTTATTTACTTTTAAAAAATATTATCCTCTTATTGATTTAAGAAATATTTTGTTGAACCCCTTCTCTCGATCGACATTTTGGATATCTTCTTCTGTTG
>JABUQX010050995.1:0-60000 GCA_015478945.1 Trachelipus rathkii
ATACACTTAAGATTAATCATAAGTTATAAACCTAGATTGGTAGTTAGTAGAGATGTTTCATCGAAGTGATAAGTATGATTTAGACGTTTTTGGGTCTGAAGAAGTGAGTATGTTAATTGTATCTGTTGGATTGTGTAATCCTATGATGTGGTTTTAGGCATACGAGTATTATTCTGCACGATTCATTCATGTATTCTATTTCCTGTTTAATAGCTTGTACTTTAACTTTAGGGTACGGGGCTTTTGGATGGACGTGAGGATTAAGGTGATATCGTATCCAAGTATGGTAAAGCGCAATATATTAATGACTTGAAGAAGTTAAGGGTCAACATATAAATGATAAGTATTAAGAGCGCTCGCTAGTAAATCGTGAACAATGTGAACAAGTTATACTGAACAAATCAAGTGGCAAATGAAGGAAAGCAAATTGTAGTATGCAAAGGAAAGTGTGGATTGCTAAATGTAGGAATTTAGATGATGTTAACAGCGAATATGGGTGGTATAATGATATGAGGAGGGATGTAAGCGTTAAAGTAAAAAAGTAACGTGGTTGAATTACTTTAAAAACAAATGATGGATTTCAAAAGAAAGATGCTTGGTATTAGTATAATGAGGAAAAAAAGAAAATACTAAAAGGGCAGTACGGTAGAGAAACCAAGAGGTTAAATAACAGTTGGAAGAGATAATAGACATACAGGGAAAGGTTAAGTAAGCTCTTCTTGAAGAAGGCGCGAAAGTTAAAATTGAAGATATAGGAATCTGTAGAATAATAATATGAATGGTCTCTTTTGTACTGAAATATGGAATGTGAGGAGAGTGGGAAAGAACACTTCGAAAATCCGCACAATTTATTAAACAGTAATTATGAGGTGTTTATGAATGTGTCCCTGGTTTGAGGTGCATAGAATTAATAGGTATTTGGTATGAGGTTATATAAGAGAGGTAATGTGGTGTTTATAGGGAAAAGTGAAGAATGGTAAATCTGCAGGTAATGATTTGAAATACTAGTGAAATTGATTCAGAGCGTCAGCGAGAGGTTGATGATGATTTGGAAGCTGGTAATTAAAGCGTTTATGGAGTTAAGTTCCAGGGATGGAGGAGACGGGTAATAGTAAACCTTATATTAAGGTATAGGATAAAAAGGAATTGTAGATAAGCTTCTATTGGGGAATAATTTTATTGAGTGTTGTAGGAAGGTATAATGCTGTATTTTGGTTGTAAAGTAGGCGTCGATGGACTGAGGAAATGAAATCTGGTTTGTGCAAGAAATGGCTTAGTTTATGGATGTGTTAACTGACTTTATACAAAACTTTAACTATGAATAACAGAATTGATTTGAGTAACAATGATGAGAAGTAACTAGATCCATGAAGAGTCAAAATCATATTTAGTTAGAATTACAATAAGTGATTCAACACAAAACAGAGAATAGGTAGTATGCATGTTTATTTAAATAAAAAGTTAGTCGGAGTTTTCGTGGTAAATGAAGCCTCGTTCGAGATAGCACATTTCCGAGAGAGACCATCGCTTACATTCCCGATAGTTGAAGCAGTAGTGTATAGATATGTGTCAATCGGTGACCATGATAGATTAATACCGGGAGAGACATGGTATATTATGGATCTCCTTGTTTTCCAATGTTTATATATGCTTGGAATTCGTGTCTGTAAAGCGAAAAATGCATGTTGTGCATGCCAGGTAAAGTTGGCTCGTTGTTTTGATATGAATGGGATGAAGGAGATAGAGGTCACCTAACCTTACTCTACATTCCGTGTCCCGTAGTGGATTTGGTTCTTGTTCGGATATTCGAAGACGCAGTTCAGAAGGAGGTATCTTCGGTAGCAATGGTCGAGATCTAGGCAGGGCGGGGCTGTTGAAAGAGTATGGTTCATGACATAAGTAAGACCATACGATTAAGCATGTGGAACGTGTGGACATTGGAGAGATGTACATACTCGCGAGGTAATTGAGGTTCAGCATTCAGAGGATCATCCTGACAATATGTCTGATTTAAATATCCGTAGTGGTATTCGTTTGGATGATAAGTGTGAGAACGTGTACAGACTGTAGCATATGTGTAATTAGGAAGTTGTAATATGTCAGGAAGTTCTGTGCCACGATGAATTCGTTGGTTATACATGGTAAGACCTAATCTTGAATCTCTATGATGTTTACAGAGTATTTGTTACCCTTCATTACTGACCGTTGTATTCGGTAGACTATTGCTCTGGAGATAGAGAAGTATCATTGGAATTTACTACGATTCACTTGTGTCAAGTATGACAATCTAGTACATGCTATGTTGAACTCAAGTAATTACTAAGAACTGACGGATATACATATGTTTTTGACGACAGTTGTCGAGGATGTAGAGAGGCGTATCATAGTGAGAGATATAAATGAAAGTATTGTGAGAATAGGTCTGTCATGTGGAATAAAGTAGAAATGATATTGGGACTTGGTTATAGGTCGTGTATTACTTTGTCGGTGAGTTTGTGGAACCTAACCGAAGCCGTTTCTTGAACGGACAGCTAGATAAAGTGGAGGTTGATGCGTGAACCACACTTCTTGAAGTGATAAAGACTTGTGATTGTAAGACGTGCGATATATAAAAGCTGCATATCAAGAGAGAAGGCGGCCCGTTTTGTATGGGTGCATGGTTGTGCCCACCTGGCACGGATGTGGAAACCCTACCATTGCATTGATTTTACCAATAGTCCTCGGTGAAACCGCCGAGCAACATCGCGTCCCATGATCCAGGTGATTTCTGTCCTGTGATCGAAGCTCCGTTAACATATATTAAGTGTTCAACGTATGGGTCAGATAGGCTTGTGCTTCTTTCTCGCCAGAGCTCTTGTCATGTTCTCTCATTAGCTTATCGCTTTTTTTTTCCGATGCTTGTTAGCAGCATGCCGTTTACCGTTTTTGGTCCCCTATGTCTGAACATAACTTTTTGGCGGAGTAAAATGCTCCAGTATGTCTTGAGCGAAAGAGGAGGTAGATGATTCTTTACAATGAGATTTCATTAAAAATTATATAAATATTAAATTATATATCATTATTATAGTATATTTATTATCTTTATTTATCTAACTTACTTTATGTTGAGAGGTACAACCCTCTTTTTTTAGGATATTCTTACGTTATACCTATTAACCTTACTCGATATATGGCGTGTACCGCTTACATATACTATATTCTGAGGGGGTATAGCTACTTTTCTTTATTGTCTATTTATAATACTTAGTTACTGTTAGTATGCTTAGTCATAACGTTTACGGAGCGCACTATTAGGTCATATATTAATAGTCCCTTCTTTTTCTCAGTTACTACTTCTGGAAATTATCAGTGGATATTGTATTTATACAAAATAAAATCTAGAGAAACGTCAATAATCTATCTGAATAGTAAACCATGGAAATCCAAAAAAAAACACTAAAAAGTAACAAATAATAATTAACAATTACAAATAATAACATAACAATGACTCTCTGTAGCCGAAAAGTTACACTAATTGTGTGGTGAATTTTTTTTATTCTCTTACTGATAAATCTTTCTGAATATTAATGCATTTCTTTTTCAGATAAATTATGATAAACTAGGATCGAACTGAATGACATTCCACTAAACTCTTAATCTTCTATTCACTGTTATCTTCTTACTCTACTTTCCTTTTCAAGTTCACTATACCTACTCATTCTGTTTCATATCTCCGTGCGTACACGATTTTTATCCATAGTCAATTCCTGCGTATGAATTATTTATATTTGGTATTGTAATTTATAACTGTCATCGACTTGACTTAATCTGTTCTACTCATCTTTTCATTTAACCTAGGTGATATTAATGCTTAATGGTAGTGCTGGTTTGTTTTAAAGGTTAGATCGTAGAGGAATTTCGTATTTTGTCGCATTGAAGGTATTATTTTATTTGTTTTCTATATAAATTAACTTCAAGAATAAAAAAAACTCTAACTTACGACACATGGTTGGGTATCCTCAGAACTGAACCTTGGTTCACTATTCTGTTCAGATTTACAATTGTATTTAAGCTAATTCCAAGGAAAAGAAATCTTAATACAGTATAAAGTCCTAAGCTGAACATACCAACAACAAACACTTTTTGCTATAGACTCTATAAAAAAACCATAACTAATTCCCTTATCCCTCAATGTCCAGACTAAGGGTCAAATAAAAAATGACAGAAAAATGTAAATCCTTAAAATACAAGCCTAGCACAATCTAAGCTCTCATATCCATTGATTTATTAATTCTCCTGTTTTATCCACATAATAGGAAATCACAGATGCATTTATTATTAAATGCAATGTATCCCACATAATCTGAACATCACAATTTTCTGTCTCTCTCAGAAATGAAAATAATCACTAACGCTCTTTCGGTTGCAGGAAGACTTCTTCTAACTCCTCTTTTATGAAATTAAAATAATTCAAAATATCATTTTGGATGGTTTGTTGCCTTTCACGTAACTTGATGATAGTTATTTATTCTTTCTATAGCTACCTGCAGACATCACACAGTTATTTTTGTTCGAGTTGTGGCAAATAGTAATTATAGCCGATATACATTCGCGAGAAATGCTACAACTGCTTAAAGATTTTTTATAAATTATATGTCATTTTTCAACGTGCAGGTCTTGAAAAGAACATGTCTAATGGTTACCAAAGACCATGCACTCAATTCTGACTATTGGTCTTTAGATTCTTCATTAAGTAGCATAAGTCCTACATATCAAAAAATTTAACAAAGTATAAATGCAAACTCCTTATATAAAACTCTCAGAAAATTCTTAAAGAGAAATAATAAAGAAGAGAATATGTAAAAAGGTAAAAAGAATATTATAATTGCATTTTAATATTAAAGCAAATAAAGATTCTAATATACTGAAGGCTTGATTTCTTTATCAGCCGCTATAGAATCAAAAATTCAAATGCTTGAAGAAAGAAAAAAAGTAATCTAAATCTCCATATTAGAACTTTGGGTTGATTACAGTGACTCTATTTACTATCTTCTAGCTATTTAAATTATCTAGCTTTAATTTCAAAATCTGTTTTGTTAAAATTAAAACTTTATTTTGAACAATAAAAAAATACGGCCTCCTTTGGCAATCGACTATAATAATTAATAGGGTCTACTTAGTACTAAAAAAAAAAAATTGTAGTTGGTAGGGATAGCTATGGTACACTTGATACCAGAAAAAAAGTAATTTTCACTAATTAACTTGTTGAAACTGAGTAAATAGCTGTATATAATAATTAATAGATATTTTTATACATCAAAAATAACGACACGCTGTCAGGAAAAATGCAGGGTTAAATCAGTCATGGAGAGTCAGGAATTTTAAATCACAATATAATGTGAACTTGTATAATTAAGATAATATCTATTATAGTATATATATTGATCTTATAATAACATATTATATGTCATTGTATGTATAATTATTAATAGAGTAGTTCAATGTAGTATTATACTTAGCATTACATATATTGGGTTTGTACGTTATGTTATTACTCTAGATGATAATTTATGGGATATCTGAAATAAAATATAATATTTATAATCTTCATTCATAATAATATAACAATCACAAATAGGATTTAAAAAATATATATATTTTAGTGTTTTTTTTAGAAGAACTATTAATAGTATTATATATTTTACTATATATAGAGTATTTTA
Source organism: Trachelipus rathkii (assembly GCA_015478945.1). NCBI lineage: Eukaryota > Metazoa > Arthropoda > Malacostraca > Isopoda > Trachelipodidae > Trachelipus > Trachelipus rathkii. The sequence continues at coordinate 5,703 of JABUQX010050995.1, forward strand.
GTATGATAATATATTATTTAATCATATTTTTTATGTTATTGTGTTTACTTCATGGAGCAATATCGAAGAATGAGTTGGTGGAAACAATTCTATAACCAATAAATATTTTTTGACTTGGTAAGGAATATTGATGAAAATAAAGCGATATGAAGTGTTAGCAAAAGTATTACATTATAATTACTTTATTGATTTATAGTCAGTCTATAATATTATCATGAGAATAATTTATCAGAATCATCAACCATGGCACACTTATAGAGTCACTTTTTGTCACGATGAACAAAAAAGCTAATTTATTCATCAAGAACTCCAAGCTATTCCCTCAATTAAGATTCATCTCACATCAAATAAGCATGGGGACAACGAATAACGGATATCGTGGTTTATACAGTAACATAAATGATAATTTCTTAGTTCGTTGTGAGTCAATATAAATAACAATTAGATTAACATTTCCTCCTAACACTGCAATAAAAGAAACACTGATTACTAGCTGATGATACATAATACTAATAAACCATCCTCTATCAGGTTTAATTGTATCTCATCCTCTTTAAGAGGATATCCCTCTTCATTTCCATTCATCCTTAGCTTGAACTTGTTTTCCTTATTTGCTCTTGTAACCTAATAAAAATCAATCTAACCCTTTTCTCCCCTTTTCTTTCCTCCTTTTTCTTTTATTCCCTCCCCTTCCATGTACCGTTATAATTTTCACCGCTTACTCTATTTTGTGTACACACTATTCTCTACTGTTTTTCCGATACCACTCAATTTTCTTTTATTTCTTCTTTCTTCCAACCTTGTCTTTAAACATCCTATTCAATCGTAATCTTTCATTCAACAACACTGATTAGACCTAACGCATTTACTCAGGTTTCTGCTATTCTATTCACTCTATCTTATTAGTACCTGCATTCTGTCCCATAATTCCTTAAATTACTTCGGTCGATCTCCTTCGTTTTAATGCAATTCTCGCCCTAATTGACCTGGGGGGGCTATACCTTTTGCAACCCCCGATTCAAAGCAATAGTATTTTTCCTATACTCATCCTTTATTCCCTATAAATTATCCGCATGGTATATTCGAATACCTTCTAATACATTCCAATCGACTGCATTGTAAATCTCAATGCGAATTCTCATTACCCCCTCAGTCTATCACATCCGCGACATGCAGGGCCTTCCTTTCTCCCCTGTCGATCACTCTGGATCTACGTCCATTCATATTGCTCCTGTTGCTTTTATTGTGTTACTTAGTCCACTAACGTCTAAAAATATGTCTGTCTGTGGTTGTGCAAACCAATAATTCCCTATAGTGTGATTCTGTACTGCATTTCTTTGTTAACTCCCATCTCTAATTCTGCCATAATCGTTCCTTTCCTTTTTAATCTTGAACAGTATTTATTTTGACTAAGAGCTAATATTAGTCCTTTCCGTTCTCATTCTACACCCTATGTATTTTAAGAACTATTTTTCGTTCTCAATTTCCGATTTTTTAGACTTCCTCAGCTTCCTATTCACCTCTCTTTCAAACTCTATTGTTCCCCGCATATACAATAATCATAAATTACGGGAACACTACACCCTACCAATGATCCCTCTCTTCCATCTATAATGTTAGGATAATAACCAACTCTTCTTCCCCTGTCTCCTGTATCAACCGTAATCAAATTTCTCATACCAGAACGGCCTGCAATCCTTAGTCTCTACACCCTTTATAACATCTCACACGTTCTTCCTTCTGCTTCCTTTGGGGGCTGACATAACCTCTCCTCTTTCTTATTCCCATCCCCTGTAAGATACCTGTTTTGAGTCCGACTCGTGATCTCATTTTTGCGTATTCCTTGCCCTATAGCCAGACACCTGTGTGAGTCGGTTCAGACACATCGTCGCGATCATCATTACTGCAATCCTTCTCCTTTTCTTCAAATCCTCTTACAACTAACTAATCGTGTTCGAGTCCTTCGTCTTCATTTTTCTCCTTTTGTCATAACCCACTTGCTAGTTCATAACCTTTTTCCCTTCCATTCAGGAACCCTTACTTTCTGTGTAAATCATTCCTTTCTCACTTCTAACTCCCGTCTTGCCTTCAGTTCTGGTTCAGTCTAACTTTCCTGTATTTCTCAAGTTACAGCTGGTGAACTTGTCTTTCCCTTCTTTTAGGCTGTTGGTCCCCTCCTCTTTCCTCCTTAATTTCTATTCTTTTCCCCATCACCGCTCTTCCATATCTTGTCGTCTGGGTTGAAGACTCTTCCTAAATCACTGCTAAATCCGCTTAATTTCAATAGGTACTAAATCTACTCACCCTTTCCCCATTTCTACGATTAGTTGTATGCTTGGACTATATTTACTGCTTTGCTTTGCTGCTCTTCCAATATCTCTGATTTTTCTTCTTCTTTTCCATTGCCTCATATCCATAATCCATCCTTCCCCCTTTTTAACGCCTTTTTTGTAATTTCTTCCGCCATTTCCTGAATGTAGCTCTTTCTTTTTTCCTTTTGAATAATCCCTGTCTCGTCCTTCGTATCTGAATCATCAATACAAGCTACCTCTTTTCCCTTCTCCCTTTTTCCTTCTCTGTAATCCTCTTTCCTCATCCATTCTGTCTGGTTCTATTCCCTTGTAAATCTCCACTCATCCTCCTACCGAACTGTTAATTCACCTCTGTTTTACCCACCGACTCGAACCCAGGCTTTTACGATAACCACTCCATCTCTTCCAATCATCTTAGCTGACCTCTCCATTTTGTCATTTTCCCTTCTATACAATCTGACACTTCCTCCTGATTTCTGACTCTTCTAATCTCCTAACATTTCCTAACACTGGCTCTGTAATTCCGATCCTCATTTATCTTTAAATGTATTTCCCTGGCTAAGTATTCCGATTAAGGTGTGTTTTATGACCTACATCGGTTTCCTCTCTAACATGTTAATTTCTTCTTTCCCTTCCTCCACGGTTGCACTGCTAAATTCTCCCGAAACATTTGATAGCGCATAACCTCCTTTCATAATAAGAACATTCCCTGCTGCAATGGGGGGTCCACTAGACATATTTCTAGAATTTTGTACTTCATCTTTTGTTCGCTCATATTCTTCCCTGCCCTACCATTTGTTCACAGATTCCGTACGCCAAGGACCTCCGCTGCCGGTAAACATCTCTCTTATACCAAACTTCATTAACTCCTCATCCTCTCTATTATTCGAAATCCAATCCATTACCTAAAGAAACATTCAGTGCCGGGAAACACTAATTTCCACCTATCTAATACTCTCTGCTATTCCTCCCCTTCTTTACTTCTTATACTCACTGTCCCCCTGCAGGAACGCCTGGTTGCAAATACTCAAACAATTTCCTCAAACCCCCCAAACCATAGCACCACTCTATTGCAACCTCTGGTGAGAAAACCAAAAACTACGGTCTCTGCTGGGTGGGTCCTTTAGGGTCTTTTGCAAACTGTACAGGTTAGCACACATCAGATTTTTTAATGCCTCCTCTAACTCTTTATCAACCCTCTTCACTAACTCCTTTCTTTCAATTGGCTATAATGCTGTCCTTATATCTCATATTTTTCACAACTCCCATAAGACCGGAATGGCAGAGATTAACTTTAATAATAATCCCTCCTCCCTTGTTCAATAGCCATGTCCAAATTGACATTCAACCATTTCATTTTTGTCCCCTTTTTCAGGAACTATTATGTGTATACGTAGTTGTTGCGTTCCTAAAAGCCCCAAAAATACTTTTTTCATTTAAATCTATCATTAAACTTATTTTTCCATAGTTGTCTCCCTATCAGCCATGAATCTCACCTTTACAACTCTGTCCTAATCCAAAACATATCCCTACCTACAAGGTATCTTAACTGCTTGAAGCCAATTTGTTTCCCCAAATACATACGCCTTTTATAATTCTTGTTCCTCATTCAGCCTCTTAAGTCTCTCCTATATTTTGGCTAACACCTTTCCTAGTCACTTTTTTCACTTTTTCCCCACAAATGCTGCTACGCTCACACTTTATCTAGGATTCCCTTCACCCTCTACCAAATTCATCATCCGCTCTATTTTCTCCAAGAAATGTTTTTCCATCCAGCTTCTCGTCATCTTTGTCCCTCTCTCCTAATTCCTCTCATTACGGACAATTAACTGCCGATAATATACTTTCTATTTGCATATCAATGCCACTGATCACTTCCCCATTGATAGATTTCTCGCTTCCTATATAGGCAATTATATTTGCTGTTCCGCCTTCTCTCCATTCCCAAATTATACATTGTAAATCCGTCGCCTCTTCTACAAATATTCTCTCAACAGCTTCATATCCACCATGTCTCTCACTCCCACCGAAGCTAACACTAACTGTTTCTTTGTTTCTAGACCCGATCTATCTAACAATAAATAACCTTCATTTCTTCTCCTACACTCACTCTTCTCACAATCCTCATATACTCCTTTAAACCTCTGAATGTACGCTCGCATACACGCCCTCTCTGTAAACGAAACAAAACACATCATTATGACATCACTCACAATTTCCACCAATACTATCCCTTTAGTTCTCTACTATCAAGTTTACCTCCTTTTCCTCAGTGTCATTTCTGATTAACTCTAAGCATTGAATCCCTCTCTCAAACCAATTTTACCTCTATCTGCAGGAACCTGCAACTACATCCACATAACTTCATGCTTATACCGTCTATCCAAAGCACAATTTCAACTCTTCCTCTCCTCTCCCCAAAATTTTTCCTTGACAACCTATATCTTATGTCTTCTCCTCAACACGGCCATTCTTTTCATCCCTGAACCTCTCATTTCCAGTATTACCACAAGAATGTAAATTAAACTGATTTAATAAGAAATACAATGAGATGACCAAGACAAACTTTACCATTTAAACTTGCCTTGTGCGGCAGAAATATGTCAATAGAAATAAGAGCATAGTAAGAAAAATCAAACTTAAAGCAGAAATAGTTATGATTACAGATTAGTAAATATACATGATACAGTATAGGTTTAAGGAAGATGCAACTCATGATTCACACGTATGTAGAGTCACGACGATGGGTAACAATTAAAGGAACTAATTTTCATCATACTCCTAATCCCCAATTAAAATCATCCACCAAAAACATGGGAACAGGGTTTATATAACCATGGAACTTGTGTTTAGACTATAAACATAGAGGTGTATTAAATTTCTCAAACACTTATGAATTCAATAGAAACATAACCATTTAATTTAACATTTCCTCCTACACCTGCAATAAAAAGAAACACTGATTTACTAGCTATTTACATAATACAATACCCCTCTTACAAGGGGTTAATGCTACCACTCTGAAGATGATACCCTCTTATTCCCCATCACCTACTTGAACTTGTTCCTATTGGCTCGTTTACCTAAAAATCAATATATTATACTATTATAAAATAATAATAATAATATAATATAAATATATTATATAATAAAATAATATATTAATATATATAAGTATTATATATATATATTATAATTATATATATTATTATATTAATCATATAATATATATGTATAATATATATATATATATATATATATATATATATATATAGTGGAGAGTGGCGATGAATGTATTTAGAAAAGGTAAATCTGATTTGCTCAGTGTGACTGAAGCAAAGATAAAGGAAACAGTGAAAATGATTGGTGTGGTGTAAAGTGTGTGTGTGCTAGGATATATTATTAATATTAAGAGTTATTATGTGCTGGTAATTAAACTTTTTTTTTTTTGAGTTTTAAAATTATCTATTTTTTAAAAAATATTTTCGTAATATTTTAAAACACAAAAGGAAAAGGGTCATTGATCAAGGCCATTAGTTAGTTATTGTTGAAACTTAAATTTCAAGACTAGTTTCTAATCTTAATGATTTATCAAGTTTCAGTTTGAGTTATTCACTTCCCACCTGAACTTTTAATATTTATTGTTAAGCATTGGTTTCATATGCTTGCTATATAATAATGAGAAATAATGTATAAATGATTTTTTACGCCCCAGACACCCCAAAGATAGTACAAGACTTCCTGTAGAAAATATTTTTATTAATTAAATCTTGATTATCCTTTTGTGGAATGTCAAAAATTTTGGCAACAAAATAGGTTAACTTGTAGGGAGGGAGAATTTGTGGTTTATTTTTGTTATATCTTATAGTTATAAAAACATTTATAGTTAAAATTATTATTATTATTATTATTATTATTATTATTATTATTATTATTATTATTATTATTATTATTATTATTGTTGTTTAATTCATTTATTTTTTATTTTTAGATGGGCACTGCCTGAACAAATGGCGCAAGCTGGATTTTTTTATCAACCTGTTACAAGCGATGATGATCGGGCCACTTGCTTCATTTGTGCAAAATTTGGCTCAGCTACTGGGATCAAAAAATTACCTTGGAAAAATTTTTCTATTCTTTAGTACTGAATTGACTTGGAAATTATATTCCCTTATTATTATTATTATCATTATTATTATTATTATTATATTATTATTTATTATTATTTTTATTATTGTTATTTATTATTATTAATTTATATTCAAAACTATATATTATATTAATTATTATTATTATTATTCTTATTATTATTATTATTAAAAAAATGCACATATTAGTAAGTTTTATGTTTTTATTAAGATAGCCCATAATGACATATGTTAATGCTTCAAAAGATGTTAATGTTGCGCGCCATGGACAATTATTTAATTTCAAATAAGATATCAAGAGTAAACTGTTTACTTTTCCATGTCAAGTTTCCGAAGTTTGAAAATTAGATATTTTATATTATTATTATTATTATTATGTATATAGTAGATGATTTTGTCATACAATTTTTTGAATTAGTTTAACGTATTGTTATATAACCAATATGTATGTTTTTTAATGAATTTATAATAATAATAATAATAATAATAATAATAATAATAATAATAAATAATAATGTAAATAATGTGTGCTTATGTTTGTTTTATTGTCTAAAGCAAAATATTAAAGTAGATGAGACATTTATTGTATAATAAGATTTTATTTAAGTTTTCCTTGTGTTTTTTTCTTTTTAGGTCTGAGCATGAAAGACATTCCCCAAGCTGCCCTTATGTTAAAGGTGAATATACACACAATGTTCCTTTGTCCGTTACACATGCATCCACCCCAGCTTTTACTCACAGTGACAAAGCCGAAAATATTCATAGAATCAGTCAATCCAATAGTAATTTATTTCTGGCAACAGCTACCAAAACTGGTAATATTGTTATATGGAATATCGCCAAGCAATGGAAAGTAAGTAAACACCTGTTGTTGTTTTTTTTTTCTTTCTGTACAGTGAGGAAATCTGTTCTATGTCAAATTTTAATTCATAGGCTTACATTATGAATGAGATTACTTGACTATATCTTAGGTTTTGCCAAAATTAGCAATTCTAAATTATATTGAACAACAAATTAAAAAAAAAAATTGTGCTAACAAAATTTCTATGAAATGCATTTTGAATATTGTAGTTTGCTCTGTTTTTAAGTAATTTATATTTAAAGTTCTTTATAAATTATTAGTCTTATTGTATTTACAGAAAGAGGTATCATTCATGATAGACCCATCGAACTCTACAATATTAGATAAGCATTTTTCGGATACTATTGGTTATACTGATGCGCCTCTTCGACCAGAAAGTCCAGAGCAAATATATTTTCCTTTGAAATCAAGTACGCTAAAACACATGGAAAGCGCTGCAAAATCATATTCCATGTATTCTAATATGATGAGCCCTTTAAATGGCAATATAAACTCGGAAAAATTAATAAAAGAAGATTTGGATAACTCCTTATCTCAGCTGTTTGATGATATGCCTTCTGATATTCATTCATTGTACACAGATTCAAGTCCATCCGAAGCGAATCCAAAGAAATGGTCAAAGAATAAGAAGTATTTGGTGGGAATAAAGCCAATTATGCCAATAGATGAGTTAAATGATATAGAGTCTTTAAATCTTGAAGAAGTTTTGCAGTTGGAGAACCTAATGGATGAAGAAGCTCAGTCAGAAAGTGCTAATGAAAATCATACAAATTTACAGTCCTCTAATCAAAATGGACATAATGTTACAGATCCAAAATCAAAGTTTATGACCAAGAAGGTCGAGTTTCAAGTAGAAAATATCTCTGGTTAGTTGTTATAATTTATTATTATTAATTAATCATTTATTGCTTAGTTGAGTGTTTGGTGTGGTAAAGTGGGGGATAAATATGAGATGGAAATGTCTGGAAGATCATTAATGAAAACCATAAAAATTTAAGAATAAATGCTTGAAATTATATTTAGAACTTATAAAAAATGTAATTGATTGAATATCTGAATGTTTTTTTTTTTTATAGCATTGAAATTTAGGAAGCAAATTTACTTAAGTTTAAAACTTGTCCATCATTTTGATAGCATTAAAATTTAAGAAGCAAAGTTATTTAAGTTTAAAACTTTTCCATCAACTCTTGTGTTTAATTAGATCGTAACATTACATAAATGTTCGTTAATTAAAAAAAAGTTATAGCCTTTTACCTAAGCTTTTCCGTATCTTCAAAAGTTTTATCATAACTGGCAAAGAGACCGTATACTCCAGTATGTATATTCTCATTTTCCGTAAATGGAGTGAGCCATACCTGGTTAGAAGTTTTAAAAATGGAAAATGGAAATTAAATGGATAATATTTAATAGATTTTAATTATTATTATTATTATTATTATCTATTATTATTATTATTATTATTATCATCATTATCATATTATTTTTATTGCAGATGAATTGTTCGCACCCCCTAGACCATCTCATGATGTACGAGTTACTTCCTTATGTGTCATTACTGAGCCTTATTCTTTATCAATATCTTTATCATCTGGAAATAGTACAAAATATAAAAAAGCTTGTCTTGCCGTTGGAGTAGGACTAAGAAGATATATCTTTTTGCAATTCTACGCTCGATAGTTAGTACAAGCTCTAAAATAGTTTTCAATCAATCTTACAAAATATAAAAAAGCTTGTCTTGCCGTTGGAGTAGGACTAAGAAGATATGATCTTTTTAGCAATTCTACCTCTGATAGTTTAGTACAAGCTCTAAATAGTTTCAATCAAAACACAAGCAAAGATAAAAAACCTTTAGATATAATGAAATTAGAGAAAGACCCAGAAACTCAACTTAAAGATGATGAATGCCATTATGTTGATGAGTCTAGTTCCAGTCAAGAAGATTATAGTTGTAATAGTAATCCAAAGAATTTTGTTCCTTATTTATTAATATATGACTTAAGTCAGCTTGTGCAAGCTCAGAATATGCACTCGAAACAAAATTCAGTTGCGAAGTCTGTCCAACAAGGGTCGTCAAAGAAGTCCACGAGAAAGGCTGTTCCTAATTCATCTTCTTTAGTTAAAGTCGAAGGAGATATGGATATTGAAGTAGACATGAATTTTTCTGTGAAATATAGTAAACTTTACAAAAGTGTACCTCATAATATACCAAATGAGAAGTCATCCACATCCAAAAAGGTTCCTAAGTGTATTCAGTGCATTCCATTACCTCACAAACTTAATAAATTGAGATTGCAATTATTTGTTGATTTAATATTAATATCCTCTTGTGGTCAGTACTTGTTGATAAGCCTAAAGCAGTTTCCCAGAAAAAATTTGAAAGAAGCTGATAAAGAAACCCAGGAGAAGTCAAAAGCAGGTGATGATGATAATTCTTCGTCTGCTGATAATTCTTCTGGAGCACATCAGGAAAATAAAGCAGTTTGCGGGGGTTTCATTTTGTATAAAATTATCTTTCACGAGGGATCTGTTCTACTCTTAGAAGAACCTGTTGCTTCTAATTTATTCACTGATTGTAATCTTGTTGCCAAGGAAATAGTTATGATTCCTGATGTGGTGAGTAGTTATCATTTTGTTTTGTAAAGTTGGTGAATTTCACGATAGTAGGTAGTTTTTTTTTTAAGTGGAAATATGTTATCAGGTAACTGATTTTTTAACAGGTCTTTTCTGATGTTGAGGATGAGGGTGCCGCTTATATGGCTGGAGTAATATGTGTAGATGGATCTTTAAGAATTTTGTCACTTTATTCCTTAGAATATGTTCAAGTTATTAAGCCGACGGAGGCAAAGTTTAGCAATATTTCTTATTGCCATAGTAAGTTTTATGTTTTTGAAGATTTGTCTTCCTTTATTTTCTTACAAGTAGAATAATAAATTAACAAAGTCTTAACTTAGGATAGTTTATATAACGAATTTCTATTGTTTCAGTACAGCATTGTTTTTTTTTTTCCAATTTCTATTCAGCTTTCATTTTTATTTCTAATAACTAAAGGTAGTAATTATATTAATAGTAATTATTATTATTTGCGGAAATGTTTTTATTTCTGCAATTTTTTGTTTATACTATTTGTGTAAAGATTAAAGATAAAGTAAGTGATGAAACATTCATAAGAAATTATTAAAACTTAATAGATCCTATTTTGAAACGGAAGTTTATTGAGAACTATCTTCCATCTAAAAACTAAGAGTTAATGTGAAATATATTTTTTTGGATAAGCTTCAAAAAATATTGACATTCACCCATTAGAATAATATGAAAAAGTGATATAATTCTCATGTGCTAGAAAGTAATCGATTTCAAAATGGATTAATAGCAATGTACCGTATATGTTAGAGCAGCGTTTCTCAACCGGGGGGTCGCGGTGGGTCACAAAAAATAAAATTTTTATAATCAAATGTTACAGTTATTTATAAAAAGTTAATTCTTAATAAAATAAAAATTATATACTTAATGCATAGAAAAGCATCTTTTATTAAGGAATTATATATATATATAGTTATATATATATATATATATATATATATATATATATATATATATATATATATATATATATATATATATATATATATATATATATATATATATATATATATATATATATATATATATATAGGTGGGCGTTATCGCGATAAATTATCGCGATAATTTATCGCGATAACGGTTTCGGGTTTGTCTTGCAATGTTAAATATTTGCGTTAGCGTTGTGATAACATTGTTTCCTAGGTGTTTGGGGGGAATATTGGATATATGGTTGGGTGTCACTGCTCGAGTTTTTAAGGGTTTTGATGTTGAAGTGTTCTAAGGGAGTGAATGGGGTGGGAGGCGAGTCTTCTTTGTTGGGTTTAAACCGTTTGATTATTTGTTTGTAGGTTTGGGACTAATTTTTGAAGTGTGACATGAGAATATTGCAATAGATTTTTTGGGCTAGGAATTTTGTCGTTTTGTTTACAGATGTCTTAGTAGGGTTGTTGGTGGTTGAGTGTGTGAAGTGTGGTTTTTTTATTTATTGTGCAGAATATTATTTTGTTGCTTTTCTGGTTTAGTGTTTGGTATACTTTTGCTAAACCTTTTTGAGTTAAATTGATAAGATTGTTTATTTTATTGTTTAGGTCTATGATTTGGTTTAATTCGTCTTGACTATGTTGTCTGAGGAAGTTTCTTTGTTTAATGAGGGTGTTGATTTCTGGTAAAAAAAGTTGGGGTTGAATTGTTTGTGGTGGCCATGTGGGTTCACTATTTTAGATGCTTGTAGAATTATTTTTTTAAAGAGTTGTATTGCTTTGTTAAGAGAGAAGTAATATCGGCTATTTAAATGGAGTGTAAATATAGTTCTAGGAGATCTGTAAAGGCTTTTCAGTTTGCTTTCCTGTAATTGATATGTTTTTATTTAAAAACGTCTGTTGAAGGGTGATTCAGTTGAATTGTGATTAATATTGGGATGTGATCTGATAGAGAGCATGGAAAGTTTACCAGGTTGTGGTGACTTGAACTTGAGGGAGGGGGGCAACAGAAGGAGATGTCGGGGGATGTGGGCGTGTTCTGGTTATGTTGCAAAGGTTGGCGAGTAGGTTGATTTTGGTTGTTAAAGATACAGAGTGCATGTAAGGTGTCCAAAAGTGAATTATCTCTTGGTATGTGTTTGTGAGTATTAAACCATGCATGGTGGTGTGCATTGAAGTTCCTGGTTAATATTAAGGTGTTATATTGCGCTAAGGGGGACAGGTCAGCAAAATAGCATTGCAGGCAGTGTTGGGATGTAGATGGAGGTATATAAATGCTAAATATATAATAATATATATATATATATATATATAATAAAGTAGTATATATATATATATATATATATATATATATATATATATATATATATATATATATATATATATATATATATATATATATATATATATATATATATATAAAATAAAGTTCAGTGTGTTCAGATGGACTATCTTAGGGGCGTGTTAGGTGTGAAAAGAATTAACAAAATGAGGAATGAACGTATTAGAGTGTTATGTGTTGTGAAGAAAGTGGTAAATGAGAGAATAAATGAAAGTACGTTGAGATGGTTTGGTCATGTGGAAGGATGAATGACAGTCGGTTGGTTAAGAGAATGTGTATAGTGGTGAGTGTGTTGGGAATCGACTGGCTGGGAGACCGAAGAAAAAGTGGATTGAGTCAGTAAACAAATGTCCGAAGGAGAGAAATGTGAGTTTGGCAGAGGCGAGAATAGAGGTGCATAATAGGAGTGAATGGCGGGGTTTTGTGAGGGTGTGTGGTTGTGGCCCACCTGGGCCAGGGGATGAACCCTACACTTGACGACATGCCATAGTGAGGGTCCGTCGCGGTTCCGTGAAGCTCTAGGGTGGATTTTCTGACTGCCACTTGATCTCACTAATAGGTAATAATAAGGGGCTGTAAGGCTGGGCTTTCTTTTCGACTTGTCATATTCTTCTACTACTTTTCTTTTCCGATGAATGTCACGCACCTACTCCCAGTCTTGGGGGAAAGGTAGATACACATATATATATATAAGAAGAGAAGAGTTATATATATATATATATATATATATATATATATATATATATATATATATATATATATATATATATATATATATATATATATATATATATATATATATATATATCACAGTTACACTATTTCGCATAAATATATATTATGTAAATTTATATTTCGTGTAATTTGGAAGGCTTGGAGCGTCTCTGTGTAACGAGGGAGGATGGTAAAGTGTTACTCATGCAGGTAAAGGGACGAGAAGACTTAAGTGATGATGCCGAGTTTGTTGAAAGTGAAACCTCACATCGTTCTACCGGTAATTTCAGTAGCAATATTAATAGCAAAATGGAATCAACAGGAGACTTTGATAAAGGTATTATTATTATTATTATTATTATTATTATTATTATTATTATTATTATTTATTATTTATTATTTATTATTTATTATTTGTTATTTATTATTATTATTATTATTATTATTATTATTATTATTATTATTATTTTGTTAATATTTCAGGAACAGAGTTGTTAATCAATAAACCTCTTAATGAAGAAAATCTGGACAAATGTATTGAACTTACTCAATTTGAGCCAGGATGTCCTAAGTAAGATATATATATATATATATATATATATATATATATATATATATATATATATATATATATATATATATATATATATATATATATATATATATATATATATATATAAATATTATATATTTAGAGATAAATATATAATATTAATATATATATATATATATATATATATATATATATATATATATATATATATATATATATATATATATATATATATATATATAGTATATAGTATATATGATTATATATATATATATATATATATATATATATATATATATATATATATATATATATATATTCCAAGAAATTATTTCTTCTATGCTTAAACGGGCCTTGCCTGTTTGTAGTGGTTGTATCAATAAAAATTAAAAGATTTGCTATCCTTCAATTGTTACTTAAAATTAAGTTTTGCCTTCATTATTTATGTAATATTATTATTTGTTGTATTGTTTTATTACTTATATTGCATGTATGAACTGAGGACTATAGATTAAACAGTTTACATAGGCCTACATATCTTTGTACAGTCATATTTTTTTTTCCTACTGCTACAATGTTTATTAAAATAATGCTTCAATTTTATAGATTTGTTGCAACTGTGCCACCATGTTGGACAGAAGTCATTCAAGCTCAGAAAAAACGACGCAACCCACAGCATCTTCAGCATCAAAGTGAAGAAATTGATAGTGCTCGAACTTGGAGATTGGAAAGTGATAGGTAAATCCAGAATTATAAGTATTTTACCTAATACCCAAGACCTTACTCATGGCTTTCATACACCCTAAGTATCAAAACTTTTCAACTAAACAATTAAAACCTGTTAATGTATTCAAAATAATAAATAGGATAGTACAGTATTTATACTTTATAACCCTCCATCTTCCCTGTCTCGGGTCTTAATTGGGGGTCCCAGAGTTGCAGATTGTCGAGTGAAGCAATAATAAAACGGGTACTAACTTACTAAGTGATGGATGGAGAGGATAGAGGTAAGGAAGGAAGCTGGGGAGAATTAAGAGTGAGATCTTAAGTGAACAAGGTAATAAGGAAAAGTATTTAAGAGCGTTTGCAAATAAATCGGTTGAATGTGAACAAGATTAAACTGAACAAATCTGGACACAAATGAAGGAAGCCTTTGTTAGTAGTGCAAGAGAAGTATGTCAATGTGCTAAAGTAGGAAGTAAGAATCTCAACAGTGAATGGCGGAATAAAGGTGATGCCAGTGGTTAAAAGTAAAAAAGAGGCGTGGTTAAATGGATGTTTGGAATTATACAAGGAGGATAAAAGGAAGACTAAAAGTTGCATACATAGGAAGAAAAATGAGGTAAATAAACAGTTTAGAAGAAAGATGAATGGGGATTACAAGGGAATAGGAAGCTTTTCTGGAAGGAATCGCGAAATGTTAAGAATAAGAGTAAGGAGATTCTATATAGAATAATGAATAAGGATGGTGGTTTCGTAACTGATGGATTTGGAAGTTATGAACAAAGCGTTTATGGAGGGTAAAGTTCCGCGAGATTGGAGGGATCAGTAATAGTACTGTTATTTTAGAGTAAGGACGATAAGGGGAACTGTAGGAACTAAAGGGGAATTATTTTATTGAGTGTTGTAGGGAAAATATATTCTGGTATTTTGGTTGAAAGAATACGTCGAGTGAATGAAGGACTGTTTGGTGAAGAACAGGGTGGATTTAGAAGTTGTAGAGGATATGAAGATCAAATTTTTACATTGAAGAAAATGATTGAGAAAATGAGAGAAAAGAAGAATAAGTTATATTCAGGTTTTATGGTCTTGCAACAGGCGTATGACAGGATTAATAGGAAATATATGTGGCAGGTGTTAGTGATATATGTTGTTTGTGGTACTTTACTGAATGGAATCAAAAGTATGCATGACGATAGTTAAGCGTGTGTAAGAGAAAATCGAGTCGAAAGTGATTGGTTTAATATTAATAGCGGAGTGAGCCAGGGATGTGCTATGTTTCCTTGGTTATTTAATTTGTATATGGATGAAATTATGAAGGAATTAGAGGTGGGGGTGGCAAAGGAAGGTATTACAATGATGGAAGAGAGTGGAGGGTGCCCTGCTTATTGTATGTGGATGATTTGGTTTTGTTGGTGAATCTTAAGAGGATTGATAGAGGAATTTGACTGTGTGTGTAAAAGGAGGGGTTTAAGATGTGAAGTCGTATTAGATGGTGATCAACTGGACAAGTATCTGAGTTTAAATATTTAGAATATATGTTGGATGAAAAGGGACTGGATGATGCAGAATGTAGTAGGAAAGTGGCTGGTGCAATTAATTCCTTGGTGAATGTAAAGGGACTAAGTCTTGAGTGCGCTAGGGTCTTACATAAGGGTATTATGTTACCTGTGTTAATGTATAGTAGTGAGATTGTCTGGAATAGAGGTATAGATCTAAAGTACAATGTGTTCAGATGGACAATCTTAGGGGCGTGTTAGGTGTGAGAAGAATTGGTAAAATTAGAAATGAACGTTTTAGAGTTGTGTGATGTGAAGAAAGGGGTAAATGAGAGAACAAATGCAAGTACGTTGAGATGGTTTGGTCATGTGGATAGAATGGATGATAGTCGGTTGGTTAAGCGGATGTATAGTGGTGAGTGTGTTGGTAATCGACCGGCTGGGAGAACAAAGAAAAAGTGGATTGAGTCAGTAAAGGAATGCCTGGAGGAGAGAAATGTGAGTTTGGCAGAGGCGAGAAGAAAGGTGCATAATAGGAGTGAATGGCGGAGTTTTGTGAGCGGGGGTATTGTTGTGGCCCACCTGGGCCAATGGATGAACCCTACATTGACTAAATGCCATAGTGAGGGTCCGTCGCGGTTTCTTGAAGCTCTAGGGTGGATTTTCTGACTGCGACCAGTTCTCACTAAAAGGTATAAAGAGGGCTTTAAGGCTGGGCTTTCTTTTCGACTTGGTGTAATATTCTTCTACTGCTTTTCTGTTTCCGGTGCATGTCATGCATCTTACCCCCAGTCTTCCGGAGAGAAGGTGGATGTAAGATATGTGTGTGTATATATATATATATATATATATATATATATATATATATATATATATATATATATATATATATATATATATATATATATATATATATATATATATATATATATATATATATGGTGTTGGTGGTAGGCTTCTGAATGGAATCAAAAGTATGTATGACGATAGTGAAGCGTGTGTAAGAATAAATGGTGTCAATGGTGATTGGTTTAGATTAATAGCGGAGTAAGACAGGGTTGTGTTATGTCCCTTGGTTATTCAATTTGTATGGATGGGGTTATGAAAGAATTTGAGGTGGGATGCAGGAATGGTGTTAGAATGGTGGAGAAGGAGTTGAGTGGAGGGTGCCCTACCTATTATATGTGGATGATTTGGTTCTGTGTATGAATCTGAAGAGAGTTTGAGAGGATTGGTAGAGAGATTTGCAGAGTAAACGTAGAGGGGCTTGAGAGTAAACGTGGATAAGAGTAAGGTTATATTGTGAGTGAGGGACACCTCAGTGTGAAGTTATAGATGGTGAGCAGGAACAAGTGTCTGAGTTTAAATATTTAGGGTATATGTTGGATGAGAAGGGAACGGACGATGAGTGTAGTAGGAAAGCTAGAAATGGCAGGAAGGTAGTGCAAATTAATTGTTGGTAAATGCAAAGGGACCAAGTCTTGGTCTAGAGTCTTACATGAGGGTATGTTGTTACCTGTGTTATTGTATGGTAGTGAGACTATGGTCTGGAATAAGAAGTATAGATCTAAAGTTCAACGTGTTCAGATGGACAATCTTAGGGGCATGCTAGTGAAAAGAATTAATAAAGAGAGGAATGAACTTAGAGAGTGGTGTGGTGTGAAGAAAGGGGTAAATGAGAGAATAAATGAAAGTATGTTGAGTTGGTTTGGTCATGTGGAAAGGATGAATGATAGTAGGTTGGTTAAGCGGATGTATAGTCCTCATGTGGGAACCTACCGGCTGGGAGACCGAAGAGAAAGTGGATTGAGTCGGTGAACGAATGTCTGAAGGAGAGAAATGTGAGTTTGGCAGAGGCGAGAATAAAGGTGCATGATAGGAGAGAATGGCGGGGTTTTGTATGGGGGCATGGTTGTGGCCCACCTGGGCCAGGGGATGAACCCTTACATTGACGATTTACCATAGTGTGAGGGTCCGTCGCGGTCCCATGATGCTCTAGGGTGGATTTTCTGTCCTGTGACGAGCTCTCACTAATTAATGGTACAGAGGGGGCGGTAAGGCTGGGCTTTCTTTTCGACGTTTG
The DNA here is from genome assembly GCA_015478945.1 of Trachelipus rathkii. Lineage (NCBI taxonomy): Eukaryota > Metazoa > Arthropoda > Malacostraca > Isopoda > Trachelipodidae > Trachelipus > Trachelipus rathkii. The sequence goes on from JABUQX010050995.1 coordinate 23,496, forward strand.
TCATGTTCTCCTACTGCTTTTCTTTTCCGATGCTTGTACAGCACCTTACCCCCAATCTTGGGGCAAAGAGGAAGGTGAAGAAAGAAAGAAAGAAATATATATATATATATATATATATATATATATATATATATATATATATAAATAAAAGTTATATATATATATATATATATATATATATATATATATATATATATATATATATATATATATATATATATATATATATTTTGGTTACAGGAGCTTTTTTGATGAACATATCTTGGACATTCTTTTACCTCACAAAAGTACTTCAGGGTCTTCAGGGTCCATGCAGATTGGTCACATCGATGTGAGGCTTAATTTTGTAAATGGAGCTACACAAAATCTACCAAAAATTCAGGTAGTGATCAATATATTTTATATATAGTAATAATATTGGTATTTTAATACAATAATAATAAGTAATTAAAAAATGTTTAGCTTATTGTTAAAGAATAAAATTTATTATTATTATTATTATTATTATTATTATTATTATTATTATTATTATTATTATTATTATTATTATTATTATTATTATTATTTACAGATTACATTGTTGAAACAAAATTTAAAGTCCTCATCTAGATCAAAATCTTTTCCCAATGTTCTTAATGAATACTCGGATGGTAATACCACTACATATTTATTATTATTATTTTTATTATTATTATTATTATTATTATTATTATTATTATTATAATTATTATTATTATTATTATTATTATTATTATTATTATTATTATTATTATTATTATTATGTCAACCATTATTATAAGTTTAATGTTATTGAGTTCTTGATGCAACATACTCTAAGCAAAAGGGATAAAGTTCCTAGCAACTTTTGGATATTTAACACTTTATTTTGTTCGTTTAAATCATCTCAGTCTCTTGTAAGTCTGGTTTTTTTCTTTTATACCAGAACTGAATAATAATAGGGAGAATGATAACTTATTTTGTATCTGAACTGGGTAATAATGGGGAGAATATTAAGAAAGCAATTATTGGTTTGATTATCTGTAGCATTGAACTAGCAAGTTTATTGGTGCAATAAGCTTGCTAGTTGCTTATTACTTCTTATCAAGAATTCTAGATTTGTTTATTTTTTTATTTTATTATTTCAGATCTTCCTGAGAATCCCGTTTTAACCAGAGAGTTTTTACTCGCACACAAAGCAGAAATTCTTTGTGGTCCAGTTACTGTTAATAATTACATTGACCTCTCTGGTCAAGCCGCAAATTTAACACTCACTTCTCCTGACCTCTTTGCAAGCAAAGGAAGAAGCTTCTTAATTCACATCAAAGTAGTTAATAAAAAGAAGGAAGACAAATCGGTATGTTGATTATTTGTCATCATTGTGTATATATATATATATATATATATATATATATATATATAGCATATATATATATATATATATATATATATATATATATATATATATATATATATATATATATATATATATATATATATATATATATATATATATATATATATATATATATATATATATAAATAATGTGTGTGTGATGCTTTGGATATCTGTGACATCAGTAATACGTGTATTTTATCTATATATTAATCAGGAATCGGACTGTAATTTGGACTTACTACCTCAGTATGTGCCTCCTCAGTCAAATACATTCTTTGACAAACTGTCTTCTTCGACTGCATCATTAAAAAGAGGAGAAGCTCCAAAGGGCTGCGAAGTTATTCAAGAGCTTACCTTAACTATCCATTGTTGCGCCCGGACAAGCATTCCCAGTGAAAGGTATTTTGTTCGGTGATGAATTTGCATAGTTTTTCAATTTTTCCTTCTATTTCATTTCTATATTTTGTTCATTCATGTATTCACGTGTTCTTTTTTTTTAATTTATTTATTCTTTTCATTTATATTTCGTTCCTGGTCTTTATTCTTTATTCTTTCATGTAACACAAAAGGATTGACTCTTTCTGATATGTTAATTAGGAATGGAATGATACCAAAATTTTTACTGATACCAAACTACTCAGCTTGACCTATTCCGATTCCAGTATTATTATTATATTAAAAGTTTAGCAACCACAACTTCTGTAAAATTAAGTAAGCAATGGGTAATAATTTTTTAAGCTTACTGTAATGTTATATTTAGGCTGTAGTATCTAAACTATTGAAAAAAGGACTCCTATGTACCCAAATAATAATAATAATGATAATCATAATAAAAAAAAAATTTAAATTAATATTTAGACAAAAGAAAATTAAAATCTTGTTACTTCACAGATTTTTAAGATTATATTTCATTTTCTTTTAAATTAGTTTGAAAGGAAGTTGTTAATAATAACAATAATAATAATAATAATAATAATAATAATAATTAACTAAACTAACGATCACTATTTCTAGTACAAAAAACACAAACAAAACTATTTTTACCTTATTAGACTCAGATGACGTAAATTATTGAAGTCAAATACATACAAGTTATATCAAATGTTGCCTCAAAGGACACCCCATACATATAAATTAGACTCTACACTAACCATACATATAAATTTGACTCTACACTAACAGTCCACAATCTTGAACATTTTCTTTCTCTTATATTGGCATGAATTCTTTCACTTCTTTCACAAAGACTCATACATTTAATAAGAAAGTATGATATATTGTTAAATTATATAAATATCGTAAAGCCGCGAGGGGTGCTATATCTTTAAACTTGTATCAAAAAGACAAGACAAGTAATTAATTATCTAAAAAATAAAACTACAAGCTCATGAAATCTGTTTATGAACTTTTATCTTCTTTTCCTTGTAGCTCAGCCTTATTAACTTCTTTAAAACTCTAACATCTGATCTGTAAAAAGCATTTAAGATTACTTAATCAGTAATAATAATGCATATTAAATTATGCATCTCTGCATAATTTAATATGCATTATTATTACTGATTAAGTAATCTTAAATGCTTTTTACAGATCAGATGCTAGAGTTTTAAAGAAGTTAATAAAGCAGGATTGCTAATAGAGAATAAAACAGTTGACCTCGACTCCTGACGCAGTCTTAAAATTTTAAACATCTGACTCCGACTGACTTTTAAGTTTTTCAAACTTCTGACTGTGAGTCCAAGATTTTCTACAGACCCTACATATGACTTAAACTTCATAGGTCCAATTTCTGATTCCCAGATACTTGTATCTTTAATCACAAAGTGAAAAAATAAAATATCTTTTGTTGGAAGCAAAATTTATACGAAATTTGGGGGAAACCACTTCCCATATCAGAATACAAGAAGATTAAAGGTTAGTTGCCCCAAGGCAATCATTCTAGCATTTGTTATTTGCAGTCGCTTGGAATACTTTTTTGAAAAATAGTATCGAGTAATGGAATAATCAACAAGAGTGGATAGGTGATGAGATGAAATATAAATCATTAATGAAAATAGAAAATGAGTAGGGAAATGAACATCGCCTTGAAGGAATATCATTATATCACTATTGATAGATTTAAAAGAATAAATGGTGTCCTTTAACAACATCTGCTATAGAAAGATGGGGAAAAAATGATCAGAAGATTTTTGAGAAAAAAAGGATGTATTGAAAATTGTAAGTTTAGATATGAAAGCTTCGACCACACTTTATCGAAAGCTTTCAATATGTCCGGTGCTGCAGCAAAAAATTTAAGACAGAGATGGGGAAAGAAGATTTCCAGTTGAGAAGAATACTGGCAATTTGAGGTAAGATAAAAAGATTTGACTAATTTTCCTTTTAAGAACATATTCAATCACTTTGAAAAGAACAAAGATATTAAGCATTAGAACAATAGTTAGAGGATTGAGAGATCTAAGTTGATAGGTCGAGACAAAACATGTTAGCAAGGCAGAGTTAAAGTTAGGAACCGCAATATATAAGAACTGCAATATGGATAGATACCATACAGTAAGTGATGTGATTATTCCTAGTATTGAGCTAGTAGAGAGCAGAAATTAAATCCATAAAAGAAATGAGTTGAAGGAGGTTGAAAAAAAGGAATGAATGGCTCTGGAATAGCCTAATCATCTAAAGGTATGAGCAAAGAATTCGGTAAGACACCAGTGATGTCATCGGAAGAAACGAGAGACGAGAGAGTAATTGAGAGAAGTTAAAGCCGACTTTTTTAGAGAAGTGTCTGAAAAGAATCTTAATGAGGAGGAGCTATGATAATTATTGGATTTTCTTTACTAGTTTGCTATTCATTGAATGTGTGATTGTGAACAAGTATTTTAGGGATTTCAAAGGTGTAATTTTTTTTATTTTGATTTCAGATTACAGAGGCTGTCAATGATAGAGAATGATAACTTTCACTCGAACTTGATTGCCACTATTGTAAATCCATCATCATCACAACACAGTCAGCATAGAGCGTTTGATGTACTGCTATGGGTACTGTCTATTCACACTACATCAGGTGAGAATAATAATAGATTTATTGCACTAAGAACTTGCGTAAGGTAGGGAAGCAAGATTATTTTTCTTTAGGTAGCAAGGTTGGTAAATAATCCAGTATTAGCGTTATTATTATATTTATATATATCATCATCATCATTATCTTCCTTTTTTTCCCAAGACTGGGGGGTAAGGTGCGTGATAGGCATCGGAAAAGAGAAGTAGTAGTAGGAGAATATGACAAGTCGAAAAGAAAGCCCAGCCTTACCATCCCCTCTATACCTATTAGTGAGAACTCGTCGCAGTCAGAAAATCCAATCTAGAGCTTCACGAGACCGCGACGGACCTTTACTATGGCATATAGTCAAGTGTAGGGTTCATCCCCTGGCCCATGTGGGCCACAACTATACCCCCTCATAAAACCCCGTCATTCACTCCTATTACGCACCTTTCTTCTCGCCTCTCGGCCTCTGCCAAACTCACATTTCTCTCCTCCAGACATTCCTTTACTGACTCAATCCACTTTTTCTTCGGTCTCCCAGGCGGTCGATTCCAAACACACTCACCATTATACATCGGCTTAACCATCCGACTATCATTCATCCTTTCCACATGACCAAACCATCTCAACGTACTTTCATTTATTCTCTCATTTACCCCTTTCTTCACACCACACAATTCTCTAATACGTTCATTCCTCATTTTATCAATTCTCACACCTAACACGCTTCTAAGATTGTCCATCTGAACACATTGTACTTTAGATCTATACCTCTTATTCCAGACCATAATCTCACTACTATGCATTAACACAGGTAACAACATACCCTCATGTAAGACCCTAGCGCACTCAAGACTTTGTCCCTTTACATCAACTAACGATTTAATTGCACCAGCCACCTTCCTGCCATTCACAACTTTCCTACTACACTCTGCATCATCCGTTCCCTTTCATCCAACATATATCCTAAATATTTAAACTCAGACACTTGTTCCAGCTGCTCACCATCTAACATAACTTCACACTGAGGACTGTCCTCACTCACAACCATAACCTTATTCTTATCTACGTTTACTTTCAAACCCCTCCTTTTACACGGCCTGTCACATCTCTCTACCAATCCTCTCAAACTCTTCATATTCACCACACAAAACCAAATCATCCGCATATAATAGGTAGGGCACCCTCCACTCTCATCCATTCTCCATCATTCTAACACCATCTCCTGCCACCCCCACCTCTAATTCTTTCATAACCCCATCCAAATACAAATTGAATAACCATGAGACATAATACATCCCTGCCTCACTCCGCTATTAATATTAAACCAATCACCATTGACACCATTTATTCTTACACACGCTTCACTATCATCACACATACTTTTGATTCCATTCAGAAGCCTACCACCAACACCATATATCACTAACGCCTGCCATAGAGCTTCCCTATTAATCCTATCATACGCCTGTTGAAAATCCATAAAAAATAAATAATTTATTCTTCCTCTTAATCATTTGTTTCAATGTAAAGATTTGATCCACTCATCTTCTACCACTCCTAAACGCACCTTGTTCTTCACCAATCAGTCCTTCAGTCACGACGCACTCTTTCAACCAAAATACAACACTCAATAAATTAGTTCCCCTATAATTCCTACAGTTCCCGTTATCTCCCTTAGCCTTTTATAAGGGTACTATTACTGCTCTCCTCCAATCCCTCGGAATTATACCTTCCATAAACGCTTTATTACACAACTTCCAAATCCAATCAATCACTATCTCGCCTCCGTTCTTGATCATTCCACCAGTAATTTCATCTATACCTGCAGATTTACCATTCTTCAACTTTCTCACTATACCCATTACCTCCTCCTTGTTAATGACCTCATCCTCAAAATACCTATTCCTTCTTGCACCATCAAACCCACACACATTCACTATCACCTCTTCATTACTGCCAATGTTATACAGATTTTCGAAGTGTTCTTTCCACACTTCCCTCACATCCATTTTATCAGTTACAAAAGCATCATCCCTATTCATTATTCTAAACAGGTTCCCCTTATTCTCATTCTTATCCTTTAGCGCTTCCTTCCAGAAGAGTTTCCTATTCCTTTGTAAGTCCTCATTCATCCTCCTTCCAGACTGTTCATTTACCTCTTCTTTTCTCCTAATATATAATAATATATATATATATATATATATATATATATATATATATATATATATATATATATATATATATATATATATATATATATATATATATTATATATAAAATTATATATATATTTATATATATATATATATATATATATATATATATATATATATATATACCTGAAATAAATAACGATAAATATCTTTATTTTAAAACAATTCTAAAAAGGTATATATCCCTTATTACAAATTAACATAAATTGCTTTATTTTCTTTTAAAATAATAATAATTATGACAATTATTTATTTATTGCCAGACCATAACCGTACTCGTAGAAAAGATCTAGTGTCAAAGATTCAAGAGACTTTAAATGGTTTTATTCGAAGTTGCATCTTGTATGGCGATAGGTCTTGGGCCCATAAAATGACTAAAATTATTCTCACAGTATTAGAGTAAGTGTTTTTTAAAAGTTATTTTATGTTATCTTTCCTTTCAGCAATTGCTTATTTACATTTTTTTTTATATATATATATATTTCCTAGTTTAAAGATTTACCGTTAATTGCAAAATTGAAATGTTTTTTTCTTAAAACGAAAAAAATGGAGTTTGTGTGATAAAGGTTCTCGGCTTGACGCTTGGAGAAAAATTCTCCTCCTCAATTATGGGCATAAAAAATAAATAAATAAATATAAAAATGTATATATATATATATATATATATATATATATATATATATATTATATATATATATATATAAATATATATATATATATATATACCAGTAATTATATATATATATATATATATATATATATATATATATATATATATATATATATATATATATATATATATATATATATATATATATATATTATCTAAACTAACAAGTAAAAAAGATAACCAAACAACGATGACACTTCAAAAAATAAAATAGAAGTTTCATGAACCCAAATAATAAACCAATAAAGGGCGATCAGAATCAATTCATGGTCCACCCAACATCGATATTCCTAACGCACGCGAACCCGCCGTGGCCACGCCGAAATTCTCTAGCACCGAAATAAAGAAGCTGAATTTCCGACCCACTGTTCAACCTTGACCCAATCGTTAATAAACATAATCAAAAGCCTGAAGGGCCACGTTCAATAACAAGATAAACAATAATAACTTTATATACAGCACTTATCTGAAGCTGAAGCAGGCAAAAGATGAAGATCGGTTCCATGCAGAAAAAACAACAAACGAAAAAGAACCAAACAAACTTAAAAGCAAGAAAGTTAGCTAAGAATGGAATGGAAAAAAATTATCTTAGTTACGAGATGGAATTTTTATTCTTTCTGCTTTGTTTGAATGTTAAACTATAAATTTTGAAAATAATGTAATCGAGTAATTAATTTTGTAAAGATTATATTATAGATATAGTGTTAAATATGTGGTTAAGTATTGTCTTTGAATGAAAATGAAGAAAAAAAAATAACATCTTTGGGGTATGAGCATTAGAATAGAGAGGTTTTTAAAGACATTTTAAAGTAATAATGCTTGGAAAAAAGTGTCTTAAGATAGAGAGGGAGGGATAGAAACGAAAGCGTTTACTATGAACTATGTTGAGAGAAACTCTTCTAGTAGACTTAGTTTGATTATAGAAAGTTTAATTTCTTGTAAAATCTACCATTAATTAAAAAAAAAATGTTTTAAATAAAATTAATTGAGTCATGCACATGGCATAATGCATTAATTAATTAATGTTTCAAAATTAACTGAAATTTAAACATAGATTTATAAACTATGTAAATATTTTAACATTTTCAGAAGCTATTCTGACCCTGATGAGCGCAAAGAATTTGGTAGTAGAGTACTGACTTGTTTGCTAGAGTATCTAGATGGCATTGTAAAGTGCAAGGCAGCAGGGGCCGTATATTGGTACTTCTCATTACTCAATCATGTTAAGTGGTGTGATCCTTTAACTACTGCAGATAAGGTATGTATATATATATATATATATATATATATATATATATATATATCTACAGACACAAATCTATATATTATATATATATATATATATATATATATATATATATATATATATATATATATATATATATATATATATATATATATATATATATATATATATATATTAAAGTGACACAAGTGGCCACCTTTAATAGTAATTTCTAATTCAAGTTAAAGCGACACAATATGTCAACTTTAATAGTAAATTCTAATACAATGGATGTATTTGGTGATTATCATACATAAAATTTATAATATTTTTATTAATATGGTCAAACTGGATGTTGCAATAAGTAGTGATCTTCAATTCTTTTTGGAGTTCAAACTTAAGGAAAATTAAACTTCTTCAAGCGTTTTGATTTAATGGAAAATCCTAGAGAAGGAACAAAAGTGAAACCTGCGGAAATTACCAGTTACTAAATGGTATAATAAAAAATAATAACTATAATAATAAGAACAAAAATAAAAATAATGATAATAAGAATAATAACAATAATAATAATAATAATAATAATAAAAATTTATAATAATAATACAAATAACAAATTACCAATGGTATTGAAAATAATAATAATAATAATAATAAATAATAACAATAATAATAATAATAATAATAATAATAATAATAATAATAATAATAATAATAATAATAATAATAATAATATTATTTATATTCACCCATAGGTATCCTAGAAGGTACAGATTTTAAAATATAAAATGTTTTTTTAGTAATAAAGGTTTTTTATTTTGAAATTAAATTCTACAAGTTTAAAATAAAACTTTTTCATTTTATCTGAAAAGAAAGAAAAACTTATGAATATAAAAATGTTAAAAATAGAAAAAGTAGGGTCATTACAATATAGGTATATATATATATATATATATATATATATATATATATATAGTGATAGTGGTTTATATATATATATATATATATATATATATATATATATATATATATATATATATATATATATATATATATATATATATATATATATATATATATATGGAATTGCTGGTGAAATGATAAAGAATGGAGGCGTGATGGTAATTGATTGGATATGGCAGTTGTGTAACAACGCTTTTATGAAAGGTATAGTTCCGAAGGGTTGGAGGAAAGTAGTAATGGTACCCTTATATAAGGGCAAGGGAGATGAAGGGAACTGTCGAACTATAGGGGGATTAATTTGTGGAGTTTTGTAGGGTGAAGGGAACTGTCGAACTATAGGGGAATTAATTTATGCAGCTTTGTAGGGAAGATATATGTTAGTATTTTGGTTGAAAGAGTGCGTCGAGGGACTGATGGCGAAAAACATGGTATATTTAGAAGTGGTAGAGAATGTGAAAATTAAATCTTCCCATTGAAACAAAAATTGAGAAAACGAGAGATAAGAAGAATAATTTGTATTTAGGTTTTATGGACTTGCAACAGACGTGTGATACTTATAATAAAGGAAGCTTTGTAGCAGGTGTTAGTGTTAATGGTAGGCTTCTGAATGGAATCGAAGGTATTATAATAATAATAATAATAATAATAATAATAATAATAAATATGAAGTGGTATTACCATCCGAGTATTCATTAAGAACATTGGGGAAAGATTTTGATCTAGATGAGGACTTTAAATTTTGTTTCAACAATGTAATCTGTAAATAATAATAATAATAATAATAATAATAATAATAATAATAATAATAAATTTTATTCTTTAACAATAAGCTAAACATTTTTTAATTACTTATTATTATTGTATTAAAATACTAATAGTATTGTGTGAGAATAAATGGAGTTGACTGAATGGTTTAATATTAATAGTGGAGTGGAGCATGGTGGATGTGTTATGTCTCTTGTTTATTTAATTTGTAGATGGATGAGGTAATGAAAGAATTAGAGGCAGGGGAATGTGTTAGACTGATGGAGGTGTTTGATGTGAAGAAGTGCGTAAATGAGAGAATAAATGAAAGTACGTTGAGATGGTTTGGTCATGTGAAAGGATGGATGATAGTCTATTGGTTAAGCTGATTTATAGTGGTGAGTGTGCAGGGAATCGACCAGCTGGGAGACCGAAAGAAAAGTAGATTGAGTCAATAAAGGAATTCCTGGAGTAGAGAAATGAGTTTGAAGGGGTTATTTTCTGGTCTTGAATAACCACCTTCAATTGAAGAACATGAGATGTTGAAGGGAGTGAGCATTGTCACGATGAAGTGGCGTTTCTTCCCGGAGGCTGCTTAGGAGTCTTCAGTGAGCAGCAGCCTCCTGCCCCCAGACGCCAGAACTCGGCTCCCAGTGACAACAGAGCACAACTGGGCTCTCCGACCTGGAAGGACGGGTAGTAGCGTGTAGTTGTCAGGTGAGAGCTAGGTGTGTACACATTAAGGTCACTGAGAAGGCTTCGACCACTCTGTACTCTTACTGGCAGTTGGTCCGCACCTGCAGAAGCTTGAGAAGTACAGTACAGGCGGTACAGGATGACCGAACAGAGTAGCGCCCAGCAGAAGAAACTTGATTTGATAGTTGTTCGGTGATTTGATGGGTGTTCGTGGTTGCTTGTTGGTGTTCGTTGTGCCACTACAGTGGCACATGTCACTCCGGATGGTCACTAAATTGAAGGTGTTATTTTCTGGTCTTGAATAACCACCTTCAATTGAAGAATATGAGATGTTGAAGGGAGTGAAGATGAAGTGGCGTTTCTTCCCGGAGGCTGCTTAGGAGTCTTCAGTGAGGCTAGCAGCCTCCTGCCCCAGACGCCACAAGTTTGTCAGAAACGAGAAGAAAGGTGCATAATAGGAGTGAATGGCGGGATTTTGTGAGGGGGTATGGTTATGACCCACCTGGACCAAGGTATAAACCCCACATTGACAAGATGCCATAGTGAGGGGTCCGTCGCGGTCCAGCGGTCCCGTGAAGCTTTAGAAGTGGACTTTCTGACTGCGACGAGTTCTCACTAAAAGGTATAAAGGGGGCGGTAAGGCTGGGCTTTCTTTTCGACTTGAGTCATATTCTTCTACTATTCTGTTTCCGGTGCATGTCATGCACCTTACCCCAGTCTGTAGGAGAGAAGGTGGATGATGATGATGATGATATATATATATATATATATATATATATATATATATATATATATATATATATATATATATATATATATATATATATATATATATATTATATATATATATAAAGTATATGTTATAATATATATATATATATATATATATATATATATATATATATATATATATATATATATATTTTCAATGATGCAAAACTCAATAATTTTATCTATTCACTTGTATTCTTTTACACATCTATTAACTTCTTTGAAATCCGTTACTTAAATACTCCTCTTATTAATTTTTTTTTTTTTGCACGATTTTTATTTACGGGACTGCATTGTTTTCACACTAGACAAAATTCTTATTGATTAGGGGGTATACCCTATTTACTTGTTTTAATGGGGGTGTTTCCAGTCCTTTTTGGAACACTCATCATGCATTTGAGGTTTCCATGCATACAGCTCTAAGGGTTTTCGTCACATTTACTCCTCCAGCTGAATCTATACTATTGTGTTGGACTCGGATGGCGACTTCAGATGCAACTTCCTCTTTAAAACCACCATATAAAATTTTTGAATTTGACTCCAATTTTATAGTCAAGGCTAGGGTTCTGTACAGTTCCTGTTTCTGCTCTCTAACATAAGTAACTTAGACTTTGAGAACAACTCGGTAATTAAATTGTGATGTATCTTAATTTTAAAGTTATTTATTTTCTTAACAGATAACAGAATTTTTGTCTTTTACTTCGGAAGCATTAAGTCAAAGAATACACCCTGTTTACTCGCTTCTCCAAACCAGATTTGGGCTCTATGGCTTGCCATTCGAAAGAGACCTTTTTGACACTTTTCCACCTTTGTTGATGAAGCAGAACGTAAGTTGATTTTTAATAAGATTTTGTTCCCCACCCCACACACACAAAAAAAATTGTATATTGCTTATTATTTTCTTCATTTTTAATTTATTTACATATTTTTTTATATAGAGTTCGGTGTCTAGTAACTCAAATCCCGGAGCCACACATGGTCATCAGCATAGCAATTCTACATCTAGCAATGGGAATAACAATTTTAGTAATAGCCAACATCCGTATTTTATTAATAAATTTGACCACCCCAATTTCCTTTGGAATTCAAGCAACAGCAAGGGCTATTTTGAAGGAATGTTTAGCCCACTTGGAGGTGATAACAATGACTTGGGTATTATCCTTGGACAGAATGGGGTTACTGTAGGATTAACTCCACAGATTGGAGGTCTTTGTGGACTCTTTGAGGTTGAACCACTTCATTTTTCTCTTCATTTAGCAAGTGATGGAACCAAAATGGAACGTGTATTTTCAGGTTAGCACCTATTGTTATATATCTTAATACCACATCCTATCATAAATTCATTTCTTTTAGCATTTATATATATATATATACATACATCAATATTTATATTTTTATTTATATATATATATATATATATATATATATATATATATATATATATATATATATATATATATATATATATATATATATATATATATATAATATGAGGGTTCAAAAGAAAGATGTTTGGAATTGTATAAGAAGGAAAAAAGGAATGCTAAAAGATGCATGTATACGTAGGAGGTAAAAAAAAGAGGTAAATGAACAGTTTGGAAGGAGGATGAATGGGGACTACAAGGGAACAGGAAGCTCTTCTGAAAGGAAGCGCGAAAGGTTAAGAATGAGAATAGGAGAATCTGCTTAGAATAATGAATAGGGATGATGCTTTCGTAACTGATGAAATGGATGCGAGGGAAATGTGGAGGGAACACTTTGAAAATCTGCATAACATTGGCAGTAATGAAGAGGCGATAGTGAATGTGTCTGTGTTTGATGGTGCAAGAAGGAAAAGGTATTTTTGGGATGAGGTCATTAGTAAGGGGAAGGTAATGGGTAGAGTAAGTAAGTTGAAGAATGGTAAATCTGGAGGTATAGATGAAATTACTGGTAAAATGATCAAGAACGGAGGCGAGATGGTGATTGATTGGATTTGGAAGTTGTGCAACTGAGCATTTATGGAGGGTATAGTTCCGAGGGATTTGAGGAGAGCAGTAATAGTACCCTTATATAAGGGTTAGGGCGATAAGGGTAACTGTAGGAATTACAGGGGAATTAGTTATTGAGTGTTGTGGGGAAGATATACGCTGGTATTTTTGTCGAAAGAGTCGTGGTGAAGAACAAGGTGCGTTTAGAGTGGTAGAGGATGTGTAGATCAAATCTTTACATTGAAACAAATGTTGAGAAAATGAGGAAGAAAAAGAATAAGTTGTATTTAGGTTTTATGGATTTGCAACAGGCGTATGATAGGATTAATAGGGAAGCTCTATGGCAGGTGTTAGTGATATATGGAATCAAAAGTATGAAGGACGAAAGCGTGTGTAAGAATAAATGGTGTCAATGGTGATTGGTTTAGGATTAATAGCGGAGTGAGACAGGGTTGTGTTATGTCTCCTTGGTTATTCAATTTGTATATGGATGGGGTTATGAAAGAATTCGAGGTGGGGGTGGCAGGAAATGGTGTTAGAATGATGGAGAATGGAGATGAGTGGAGGGTGCCCTACCTATTATATGCGGATGATTTGGTTCTGTGTGGCGAATCTGAAGAGAGTTTGAGAGGATTGGTAGAGAGATTTGGCAGGGTGTGTAAAAGGAGGGGCTTGAAAGTAAACGTGGATAAGAGTAAGGTTATGGTTGTGAGTGAGGACACTCCTCAGTGTGAAGTTATGTTAGATGGTGAGCAGCTAGAACAAGTGTCTGAGTTTAAATATTTAGGGTATATGTTGGATGAGAAGGGAACGGACGATGCAGAGTGTAGTAGGAAAGTTGTGAATGGCAGGAAGGTGGCTGGTGCAATTAAATCGTTGGTGAATGCAAAGGGACTAAGTCTTGAGTGCTCTAGGGTCTTACATGAGGGTATGTTGTTACCTGTGTTATTGTATATAGTAGTGAGACTATGGTCTGGAATAAGAAGTATAGATCTAAAGTTCAATGTTCTAGATGGACAATCTTAGGGGTGCTAGGTGTGAGAAGAATTGATAAAGAGAGAATGAACGATTAGAGAGTGGTGTGGTGTGAAGAAAGGGGTAAATGAGAGAATAAATGAAAGTATGTTGAGATGGTTTGGTCATGTGGAAAGGATGAATTATAGTAGGTTGGTTAAGCGGATGTATAGTGGTGAGGGTGTTGGGAACCGACCGGCTGGGAGACCGAAGAGAAAGTGGATTGAGTCGGTGAACGAATGTCTAAAGGAGAGAAATGTGAGTTTGGCAGAGGCGAGAATAAAGGTGCATGATAGGAGAGAATGGCGGGGTTTTGTATGGGGGCATGGTTGTGGCCCACCTGGGCCAGGGATGAAACCCTTACATTGACGATTTACCATAGTGAGGGTCCGTCGCGGTCCCATGATGCCTCTAGGGTGGATTTTCTGTCTGTGACGAGCTCACTAATTAATGGTACAGAGGCGGTAAGGCTGGGCTTTCTTTTTCGACGTTTGATATGTTCTCCTACTGCTTTTCTTTCCATGCTTGTACAGCACCTTACCCCCCAATCTTAAAGAGGAAGGAAGAAAGAAAGAAGAAATATATATATATATATAGCATATATATATATATATATAGTTAGAGTATATATATATATATATATATATTTATATATAAGAAAATATATATATATATATATATATATATATATATATATATATATATATATATATATATATATATATATATATATATATCCCTTGGTTTTAAACTCTCATAAATAAGTTGTATAGGTGATTCATAAGATCTAATATCTGCATAAAATTAATATCAATATTGGCGGGTGCGTATATTTTAAAATGACGTGGATAACCTCATATGATGATGCAGATATCCAGTCCACTTCTAATCACGAATATTAAAGCTTTTGTTAATGTAAATGTATAATGTTCACCTTTAAAAGTAATTTCTTAAAAAAATTAGTTTTTCGAATTATTGTTAATAGAAATAGCATAGGTGCCTTATGTTTTATTTTTATTTTTAAATATATTGTGGAAGTGTAAAAGATTTTAAAAAAAATATATATATATATATTTTTTGTTAATGAAAATCACATACAAAAATCAACTGACTTAAATCATGCCAATCCTGCCTTACTTAAATATTTTAATATACTTTCAGGGCTGACTAACTACTCAACAATTCCTTACATCATTCAGCCAACCAGTAGTGTTGACTCAGACTTTAGTTTGACGATCGACAATAGTAAATGGAATTCACTAGTTACGGTATGATATTAATGAACATATTTTGGAAATATTTTAATAATTAAAACAAAAAATGTAATTTTACCCTGTCATAAATTAAGCTTCAGTCTCGCTGCCTTAATAATTAACAGATGTTTGTCAGTTATTTATTTATTTAGTTTTACCATCTCGTTTTAAAGAATTGACCTAAGTCATTACAATTAGTTCCATTAAGCTAGTATGGAAATTATATGCAGTATTGTGCATAAATGGTTGATCGCTTAAACTATTACTTAATTTGCTGGATTTTTTACCCCGACAGCCTACAAATCAACTGAACAAAGCTCTTGAAGATATGGAACATATGGTCATGAAAAACCATGCAGTAGCGATGTTACTATCTAAAAAAGCCAAAAAATCATATTCAGAAAAACTTAAAAAGGCGGTAAATGCTTCTTGAATCTAAATTTACTGTTTTTTATATGTAAAGAAAACCTTTTATATTTATTTATGATATTCATGAATACAGGAATATTAATTATTTTATTTATTATTTAGGCAAAACTGAAAGCTGACTTGAAGAAAGCATTAAATTTGAGTAGTTCTTTCAATCCTTCCTCGATTTCTGCAACAACAACAAAGTCTTCAGGACAGAATGCCCATAATGATTCACTCACAGCTGATGGAGATTTTAATAAGACTGCCTCATCAAGTTCCACTTCCTCCACATTGAGCTCTGATACAAGCCCAGAAGGTTTACCTCCAACTTCTACATTAATTGGAAAACCTCAAATGAAAAGTACCAATAATAGTGATATTTTAGGGGATATTGTCGAAGATGTTGGTACAATATTGTTTAGTACCTCCGTGCTAAATAATTCACTAAGCCTTCTTGCTGATGTAACACAGGATGTCACAGAATCACTCCTTCAGCCAGAATCTGACATTGCAAGTGATAAATTGGTTGAACAAGTTTATTCACAAAGTGGTATTGATAAAGAAAACTATCAGTCAAATCAATTTTTTTCAAAATTATTTGATTACTTGTTACCAGACTCTCCAGAAGAACAGTCCAATGGCACATTATCTAATGGACATCATATACCAACTTTCTCAAAGAATAATGATAATAAAATGATCTTGGGCAATTTGGAAAAGAAAATTGAGTCAGTTTTATCCAATCAGGAAACGGATAAAGACAAATTAATTGAAAAGAACTTAGCTGAAGAATTGTCATCACCTGCATCAGGAAAAACGAGTACAACTTCTACTACGTCAACATTGACTAAAGAAGCTAAAGACAGCGGAACAAGTATAGAAGAGATGATTTACAAGAAGTCACAGTTTCCATCTTCCGGACTACCATATCAACAGTTGCTTTCTATTCCACCTCAGCAAATGATTGTGGTTGAGCGCATGCATTCTGGTGCTCGTCGATTTGTTATACTCGATTTTGGAGCACCTGTTGTTTTAACTGGTAAATAGCTTTTTTGTGTAATGAAATTAAAATTATCTAGGATAAAGCTCTTGTAATTGTTAGGTGGCTTTGTTTATATAGCATTTTTGAAACGTAGCTTCAGATAATTTTCAGTGATATATAATGTCCATATTAGGGAATGACATGAAAATAAGTCTGTGTTAATTGATTTTACCTTTTATATGAAATGTTTAATAATTACGATTAAACCGGTTAACTTAAGCAGTTTTTAAGATTAAAGTTAATTTATTGGAGAGTGAAAGATATACAAGAAAGTTTAAATGATTTGTGAGTGAGTATTGTGTGTGTTTGTGTGTTTTTATAGTTATTCCATTCATACTTTCCTAATGTATTTCAGATGTGATAATACCTGCTTGTAGTGATCTTGTTTCTCTTACTATTGATATTTGGTTGAAAGGTGAAGAAACGGATGGTGAAAGACTTGCAGTAGCTTCTGATATTGGACTAAGACCGCTTGTATTAGCGGATCTTCAACCTCCTCCACTTTGTAGATATTTAAAAGTTTGTAATTGTCTAAGTTTTTCTTTTGTTTCTTTACATTTTTCAATTGAACATAGTTATGCAAAAGGGAACCGACCCACAGGGTACCTGAGATATTAAATTTCAAAGGTTACTAAGCATACAGATGAAAAGATTAGGGTTGATCTCCCCTCCCCCCCCCAAAAAAAAAGTTTTTAATTGCTATAGTTATTTATATAAGGGTTGGTTCTATTCTGGTGACATTACTCTTAAATTTCAATTTTGTGGAATGGTTCCTTATTGCATAACTAGGTCCAATTAATTATCAATGTTTTGATAGGACTCATTTATTTGATTCTATTCTAATTTGTATTTGAGAAGCTTTTTATGGTAGTTTAATTTGAACTTTTGTTCTTTTTTAGGTCACTACCTTGGGCAGGTATGGCATGGTCACATCACAGTGTAAAATACCTGTTGGGGCTTTTTACGGCCACACCGTAATATTGCCTTGGTATATACAACCTTATCACTCAAATGTTACAATAACTACAAAGAAGATGGCAAAGGTTAGTAGTAGTATTTGTTTGTATTTGATATTTTTTCATTTTTTGTAATTATTAAAATTATATGTCGTGTGTATTCAGTGGGTGAAGTTAGCACCAGCCTCCACTAAATATCCAAACACTTATCCCAACCACAACTACCCCTAACGCGCACACGACCGGGTGCTTGAAAATAGTTATGGTTAGCCAAAAATTAAGTGTTCACAAAATTTATTACAATTCGTTGGAGATGAAGCCACACTCACCTTTAAAAGATTGTAACAAGTAAAAATAAAATAAATTATTGTAAACAGTGTTGTACAATATAAAAAATAATAATGAATGAATGGATGTTGGCTCTCCCCAATATTATAAATTTTAAAATATAATGAATGATTCCTATCATAGAATGCCAGAAAAAGGATTGGTCTCCTTTAATGAATGATAGTTTTTATAACATTCTCAAGAAATGACCCTCAAGATTTATAATAAAAACTATAATTTCAACCTCCTTTTTATGCTTATATATAAATATATATTTAAAATGAAGACATGGAGACAATCTGATTACACCTCTAAATTCAAGATCTAAGTTTAATCAAATGGTAAAGCAATTTTTTTTAATTTTTTTTTATGATGACCCTTCCTACCCTAATATATAAAAAAAGCCTTCATTGCGGCTATTTTCTTGCCACAACTTTACAAATGTTAATGCCACCTAATTAAGTCAACTTGAAGGGTTTTCTTTCAGTGACACCACAAATCTTATAGCCACAACTGTATCCTTAATATATTAGCTACATCAATCTGTAAGGATTATTTCTCATGAATCAGTGCGTCCTGAATAGTCAGATGAAAGTAAGAGGTAGTAGATGTTTTTAATAATATTAACTGAAGAGAAGTTTCCAGTCAAAATGACTCTACATGGAGATAGTAAGAGAGTGTTGGAATCAGACTTTAATCTCGTGTCACACTATTACAATTATAATATCAAATAGCAAGGGAAAGTTGGCCAGGTGGAAACTTAACACCAGCCAAGCGGAGGGTAAATGATGATAAAATCTGATAATAATTTACTTTAATCAATAGTTAAGTTAAATAATAATAAGAAAATAAACCCATATAGTTATTACTTGCAGGAGTGAATAGTAATTTTATTCACAAAGAAAAATTAACAATAATCATTAATAATAAACTGTTGTAATATTTAAAGTTAAATTTCAAAGTTAAATTATATTGTAAATATAATTTTAAATTCGAGTTTTGAAGAAAATATTCTATTTGAAACTTAAGTTTCAATTTATGTGAAATTTTGAATTTAAATCAAAAAAGAAAAAAATATATTTAAATTTCAAAAAAAAAGTCTAAAATCAAACATGAGTTATTATTATGTTAATTAACATATAATAATAATAATAATAATAATAATAATAATAATAATAATAATAATAATTATAATAATAATAATTACTGAACTAATAATTCAGTAACAATAAATAATAATAATAATAATAATAATAATAATAATAATAATAACCAATAACAATAATAACCAATAATAATAATAATAATAATAATAATAATAATATTTATAATGATTTTTATTCTAAGTTCCAAACTAAACGTAATGCAGAAATTTATTACAATTATTAATTAATATAGTTAGATAAATGATTGCAATAATAATTGTTAATTACTGTAAGATCAATTAAATACCAAAATAATAATTATAATACAAAACTTCATCATTCTTTTTTATTGAATAAACAAATCAATGTTTATTTATGTGCATAGCTCTCAGCTGTTCTAATTTTGTTAAAGGAATATATAAAATATATATATATATATATATATATATATATATATATATATATATATATATATATATATATGTTATTGTTGTTATATTATATTATATTATATATTACATATATATATTATATATTATTATTATATATATATATATATATGTTATTGTCATTGCTTTCATTTATATTTATTGTACATTTAATAATGACATGTTAATTAATGATGATAATTGATACCAAATGAATATGTTTAATTCCTTAAATATAGTTAAATTTATATATATATATATATATATATATATATATATATATATATATATTATTATTATATTATTAAGGTTATTATTATTATTAGTTAAATAAATATGTATATATATATATATATTATATATATATATATATATATATATATATATATATATATATATATATATATATATATAACCCTCAGACTCAACTTGCCATTTTAAGCAATATGGTGGAAGATGTAAGCTGTAGGTATAGTTTAGCTTGTAGCAAGTTAAAATCTCTCCTGCAACCCCATTGTATATCGTCTAACAGTGAAGCGAGACTCGTTCATTCTCTGAATAGTAGCCCCAGTACACTTGCAGACTCTGTGCAAGAAAAAAAGATATTAATAGCATATCATGTGAGTGGTTTTATATTATTGCCATTATATGATTGTTGAAAGTGGTTTTTAATTTATTATTATTATTATTATTATTATTATTTTTATTATACTTGTTGTTAACAGGAGTGTATGACTGAGCAGCATCATTTGAATTTAATTCTTTCCGTTATGAGACGGTTGCAAAAGTTTATTGGAGTTTCTCCTTCAAATGATTTGCATAGAACTACAGCAGGAAGTGGAAATAATATGGAAGGCATTACTATCTTAAATGGTCATAGTAGTAATTCAGCTGATTATCGAAAGGAGTTGGAAAGCTGCTCAAGTGACCAGTTGTCAATGATCGTTCAATCTTTGTTAAACTGTCTTCTTACTCTATCTTTCCCACCCCCAAATTCCTGTGTAAGATATATATATATATATATATATATATATATATATATATATATATATATATATATATATATATATATATATATATATATATATATATATATATATATATATATATATATATATATATATATATATATATATATAAAATGTCAGAGTTTAAAAATACATTGAAATGGGATATTTATATGTAGATTAATTAATTAGTTTTCCTTAATAAACTCTTAATTTTTTATTTTAGGTTCAAATGAAATTGCTTTCTTGGTGTGGACCTGATCAGGCCAAAGCATTAATCGGAAACGTTTGCATTCGCGGACCAAAAGGAGCACAAGTAGCTGTAGTTTCCCTTTTAGCCCGTTTGTGTAGTGGCCAACCATGGTGGGGAGAATTCTTGGCCACAACTTTGGTTTCTTTATTTTCTTCTAGGGAATCATATGAATTTCCGGCAACAAGGTTAGGACTTGTATCCATTTTCTCTGTTTCCATCCCTTTTCCCAACCACAAAAAAATATTAATTGCCTTTATATACATGTTCGCAACAGAGTTAGCAATTGGTATTCTAGGTAAAAATTGAAAAAACCACATTGACTATATTTTTTTGACATTTCTTACAGGTTGTTTGCTCTTTTAACATTTTTGGGCCAAAAAAGTGTTCAATGCGGAAGGGGAACGCAAGTGATAGATGCTGTATTACAGTCGCTTTTAAGATCAACCCCTTCTGCAGATGATGAGAATCCAGTTAATCAGCAATACTCGTGGATGTTTAATGGTGCTTCTCGTCAGATTGATCCAGCATTAATATCTTGGTTGCTACTCTTCTTATCCCTCTGTTTAGATTTGATCACCAATACTAAAGGAGGTGACGACGAAAGAGGACGTGAAGGAGGTAGGTTGCTGTTGGAAAGTTCCATGGCAGAACTTAGTGTAAATGAATTCATATTTATAAGGTCTTCCTATACTGATTATATTAGGTAATTAACTGTTTATTAATGATTTTTCATAGTGAAATGCCATGTCCAATCCATTAAGTTTAGAATTTTGTTCAGAAATATCCAATGTTATATATATATATATATATATATATATATATATATATATATATATATATATATATATATATATATATATATATATATATATATATATATATATATATATATATATATATATATATATATATATATATATATATCACTGTAATGGAAATTTATATTGATGAAAGTATGCATGTTAAAATATTTCTTCACTTATTTCTAACAGGTCGTTGGAGTTGGTTGACGGCAGAATCTTCTCTCCAGAAAAAAAGTTCCGATACAACAAGAGAAGCTCCTAGAGATTCGCGAGACCTTCTTCGGAAAAGACTTGTCCACCATAAACAGCAGTTAGTGAATTTGGATGCCGCCACAAAGTCTTTCGATGAGGTTCGTAATTATTTCTTTTGATTCATTTATCTAATGAAGAAAGTTGGGTAGAATTGTTATCAATTTGATTTGAGTATGTTAAAGTTTCTCTTTGTACAAACGCTTCTTCGGTTATTCTTTTAAAAGTTAATCATTATGTTTTAGCCTTAAACATTCTCAAACATGTTTAATGTTATCAATTTCTCTATAAACTTTTTGTTTTTATTTTTTTTTTAAATTATTTTCTATATAGTTTCAAAAGGTTTCCCGCAATTTTTCATGCGTTTTTGAAGTTCAATTGTAGTATAAAAATATGTGTGTGTGTAGTTTCCTTGTTTTTTTGTTTTTTTGTTTTTTTTTTAAACTCGGTGCTTCAAGTACTCAATTATAGTGTATAATTATTTAAATTTAATTAAAATTCTTAAAATAAGTTATGAGCAGATGGAGTAACACGCATATTAGATGGCAAAAAGTAACTGAATATTCATTACTAAGTTATATAAAATGTATTAAGTTCATAAATTTAAAATTATAACTTCCTTTTTAATTTAAATGACAGGTATTGACCAGCTTAGGAAATGTGATAAACCCAAAAATGTTCAAACAATCTGAACAAGTGTTTAAAAAGATACAAAAACAGCATGCCTTGAAACATTATAAAGACCTCTGTTCGATTCAGCGCAACGAAACTAACTCCCTAAGACGTCTTAGCAGAAACAAGGGCAATACTTTGACCGCAACCAAAAGCAAAACCAACAAGGATGATATGTGTAACAGCATCACTACTGAACTCATTGCACCAGTTGACAGGGAATGTTGTCTTGCAGTCATTAAAAATTTGATTAGATTATTAATGAATAATGCTCAGTATTTTTCTTCTGTGGATACCTTTTTACTAACCTGTAAAGTAAGTCTATATATATATATATATATATATATATATATATATATTTATTATTATTATACATATATATATATATATTATTATTTATTATATATATATATATATATTATATATATATATATATATATATATATATTAAGTTACATATATATATATGAAGATAAAGATTTATATATATATATATGTTATTATATATATATATATATATATATTATAATATATATATATATATATATATATATATATATATATATATATATATATATATATATATATATATATATATATATATATATATATATTTATTATTATTATTATTATTATTATTATTATTATTATTATTATGATTATGATTATTATTATTATTATTATTATTATTATTATTATTATTCAGATTGTGAGGTGCGTAGTATACACCGGCACAGAAAAGTAGCCCCCCTTTACCATCCCTTTATACCCTTAAGTGATAACTCATCACTTATAACATATATATATATATATATATATATATATATATATATATATATATATATATATATATATATATATATATATATATATATATATATATATATATATATATTAGATGGTTTGGTCAAATGGTTGGTCATATGGAAGGGATGGATGATAGTCAGTTGGTTAAGCGGATGAATATTGGGGTGTCTACTGGAAATTGGCCCGATGGGAGACTGAAGGAAAAGTAGATTGAGTAGGAGACTGAAGAAAAAGTAGATTGAGTAAGTAAAGGAACATCTGAAGGATAAGAATGTGAGTTCCCAGAGACGAGAAGAAAGGTGCAATATAGGAGTGAATGACAAGGTTTTGTGATGGGTATTGTTGTGGGCCTGACTCAAGGGATGAACAATACATTGATGAGATACCACAGTGTGATTCCGTCTCAGTCTTGTGAAGGCCTTGGATGATTTTTTTTTACTGCAACGAGATTTCACTTACGAGTATGGTAGGGGACGACTTTCTCTTTAACTTGGTCATGTTCTATTACTTTTTCTTTCCGACAAAGGAGGTAGATGATTATATATATATATAGTATATATATATATATATATATATATATATATATATATATATATATATATATATATATATATATATATATATATATATATATATATATATATATATATATATATATATATATATATATATATATATATATATATAAAATCCTCCTATCCCCAGATTGGGGTGAGGTGCGTAGCATACACCGGAACAGAAAAGTAGTAGAAGAACATGACGCAAGTCGAAAAGAAAGCCACTCCCCCTTTTTTACCGTCCCCTTTATACCCCCAGTGAGAAATCGTCGCAATCAGAAAAATCCACCCTGAGGCTTCACGAGACTGCGATGAAAACTCACTGTGGTATCTCGTCAATGTAGGGTTCATCCCCTGGGCAAGGCCCTTAACCATACCCCATCACAAAACCCGCCATTCACTCCTATTATGCACCTTTCTTCTCGCCTCTGCCAAACTCACATTCCTCTTCTTCAGGTATTCCTTTACTGACTCAATCCACTTTTTCTTTGGTCTCCCAGCCGGTCGATTCCCATCACACCGCTATACATCCGCTTATCATCCATCCTTTCCATATGACCAAATCATCACAATGCTCCTGTTTATTCTCTCATTTACTTCTTTCTTCACACCACACTACTCCTTAATGCGTTCATTCCTCATTTTATCAATTCTCACACTCCCTTAAAATGGTCCATCTGAACACATTGTACCTTGGATCTTTACCTCTTGTTCCAGACCATAGTTTCACTACTATATATATTAACACAGGTAACAACATACCCCCATGCAAAATCCTAGCGCACTCAAGACTTTTAGTCCCTTACATCCACCAAGGATTTAATTGCACCAGCCACCTTCCTACCATTCACAACTTTCATACTACACTCTGCATCATCCGTTCACTTTTCATCCAACATATATCCTGAATTTTTAAACTCAGACACTTGTTCCAGTTGCTCCCCATCTAACATAACTTCACACAGCGGACTCCCCTCACTATCTGCCATAACGTTACCCTTATCTACATTTACTTTCAAACCCCTCCTTTTACACACCCTGCCAAACCCCTCAATCAATCCTCTCAAACTCTCTTCAGATTCGCCACACAAAACCAAATCATTCGCATATAATAAGTAGGGCACCTTCCATTCTCTTCCATTCTCCATTTTTCTAACACCTTCCCCTGCCACCCTTAATTCTTTCATAACCCCGTCCATATACAAATTGAATAACCAAGGAGACATATCACATCCCTGCCTCACTCTGCTATTAATATTAAACCAATCACTCTTAACTCCCATTTATCTTACACATGCTTCAATATCGTCATATCCAAATCCATTCAATCAGCATCTCGCCTGCGTTCTTGATTATTTCACCAGTAATTCAATCTATGCCTGCAGATTTACCATTCTTTAATTTTCTCACTCTACCCATTACCTTATCTTCAAAATACCTATTCCTTCCAGCACCGTCAAACCCATACACTTAATTACTGCCAATGGTATGCAGGTTTTCGAAGTGTTCCCTCTAAACTCTTCTCACACCCATTTCATCAGTTGTCAAGGCACCATCCCTTTTCATTATTCTATGCAGATTCCCCTCTCTCTCGTGGATTTTTTGACAGTAACGAGTTCACCCTAAAAGTTGTAAAGGGGGTGGCAAGGCTGGGCTTTCTTTTCAACTTGCGTCATATTCTTCCACTACTTTGTTTCCGGTGCATGTTACGCACCTTACCCCCAGTCTTGGGGAGAGAAGGTGGGTGACAATGATGATGATATAAAATATGCATTATTATTATTATTATTATTTTTATTATTATTATTATTATTATTATTATTATTATTATTATTGTTATTATTATTATTATTATTATTATTATTATTATTATTATTATTATTATTATTATTATTATTATTATTATTATTATAGGTTATAGGTGGATTGGTTAGAGTTACAAGGCCTAGTTTGAGAGTTAGTGAATTTTTAAATGATGAACAGCTAGTGATGCTTCTTTCTCATTCTATGACTTTGGATACAACTTGGGGTAGTCCTTGGGCAATGCACGCCTTACAATGTTTACTTCAAGATGTTCTTGAAGGTAAGAGGAAGATAATTAAAACAATTTATATAATTAATTAAGTATAATTATAATTAAAAATTAATTTATTTTGTTTAATCCGAATTAATTTGATTGCAGTATTTAAATATTTTTTTTAAATGGGCCATACTTTATTAAATTTAGGTTTTATGATTTTTTTTAATAAATGTTTCATTATTGTAAATTTCTTGAATTTTATTTAGGTGAACGTTTATGTGGATCTATTATCATTGGAGTTCAAAGTGGTGAGGATACTAATGTAACAGATAACAGCAAAGGTGGACATTCTACAGATGCTTTGTGTTGTGACATTGTTGTAGAAACTCCCTCAGTGTCTCAGTCTTCTGCTACTTCAAATGCATGCAGTCCTTTATTACATTCTCGTAATAAAAATAAATGTTCTCAAGAAGATGTAGGAACACAAGATTCCTTCAATAATAATAGTAATAAAACTAATAATAATCAAAATTGTGAATCTGTTAATACAATAGATAATGAAGAATCGACGTTACTAAGCCAGCATACTTCATTAGAACAAAGTGGTGATTCAGCAGATTCTTGCAAAGCCATAAAAAATGATAAAAATCTTACCGATAATGAAAGCTCGAACGTAAGTGCCATTGCATCAGTGTCAAAGTCGGTTGTCAGTCCATCAGGGTCAGTGAACCAGTCTGCTACTGCAGTCAGTCCACCTGCAGTTAATATTGCAACATCACATTTTGCAACAATCGAAGAGGAAGAAACTGCAGGTAAAAGAATTTTTTCCTCATTGGAATGTATGTAATTGAGTTTTCATAGCTTAAATGAGTTGCGCATTAAATCCAAAAATAATAAAAAAAAATCAAAAATGACAAAAAAAAAAAATATTTATTCATTGTTTAAATAGTTTAAGATAAATAAAGGAAGGGAAAGAACATAGTTTAAAATTTTCCTTTTCAAAGCAAGCTCTATCTTTTCCATTCTTCATAATTTGAATATTCATAGTCCACCATTGACTTTTTACTCTTCATACATCTTTTCTTTATTTTTAAAAATTTTTTTTAAAGGAAATAAAAATTAACTATAATTAGTTTATGAATTTTCAGGAGAGATAACTTTTCTTGAATCCGATGATAGTTCTTGCAGTAATGACATAATTGAATATTTATCAGACTTGAAATCCGATTTAATCTTGCTCGTAGATCAGCATAATACGTAAGTAAAGTATAAAAGCTTCTATATCAATGCATGTTATTTTTAATTCAATGTAATAAAGATTATTATAACTACCTCAGGTTGTTTTGTTTAATGTTACAATTTTTTTTCTTATTTTTTAAAAGTCATTACTCAGGGCAGGCCCTTCAAAATAAACATGGAGTAACGAAAGATAGCCGGGTAGGAGATCTTTTGACAGCATCTCTTGCAACACAGAAGGGTAAAATGGGAACTGATCACTCTACAGCAGTGGATGCAAGACTTGAAAATGGTATATCGTTGACTGCTGAACTAAGAATTCATATGATGAACGCTATTCACGCATCTAAGTTAAGATCAGCTATATCAGCACCATTGCAAGTATGTTAATTACAGATTAATAATGCCCCCTTCTATATATAGCGTTTAAAACTGAGGTTTTGACGCCTCGTTAACGTCAACTTAGTAGATCAATAAGTAGTACCTTGGTACATTGTCAATTCTATATGATCGTTTAAACGACCTCATTGAAATATTCAACTCTCGTTTGACCCGCGTTTTAAACGCTCTCATGGAAAGAGTCTTAGATATTTTCATTTGATATATAAAACTAAAATGATAACTTTATCTTTATCTTGATTTTTTTGACAGACTGTTTCTTCAAGTTGGAGTGAAGAATCAATGTACGGTGGTGGTAACTTGAAAGAAAGTGTAAAGTTACTTTCAGACGTCTTTGAGAAAACCTTATCACATCTATCTTATAAGGTTAGATTTTAATTTTTTGTATTATGCGCTCTTGAAAGTTTGAATTATTTATTTATATACTGTATATATATATATATATATATATATATATAGTATGTATAGTATATATATATATATATATATATATATATATATATATATATATATATATATATATATATATATATATATATATATATATATATATATATATAGTTTGAAGGCAATCAACTAGAATCTCTCTTGGAAATTTGGCTAAATCTTAATTTAAGTATGCTGAAGGAGAGTATAACCAGCTATCATCCATCCATTCCTTATCCTCAGCATCCACTTTATTATCTTGCTGTCGCTAGGTGAGATTGAGAGAGAGTATATATATATATATATATATATATATATATATATATATATATATATATATATATATATATATATTATATATATATATATAATATATATATATATATTACTATTAATATAATAATATATATATATATTATTAGGTATGTATATATATACTGAGTATATATACATAATTCTTAATTTATTACTTTCTTTCTTTTTTAATCCTTCCTTCGCTTCCCACTAGATGTGGGAGAGGGTGCGTAACATGCACGGGAATAGGGTAGTAAGTATAAAAGCATGACGTAAATTGAAAGGAAAACCCCTCACCACCCTCTCCATACCCGTAAATGAGAGCTGGTTGCAGTAAAATAAAATCCACCCTTAGGGCTTCACAAGACTTCGCGACGGATCCTGCCACTGGATGGTATCGTCGTTCAAATGTGGTGTTCATGCCCCTGCAGGCCGCCACAACCATACCCTTCCCCCCCTCACATAACTCCGCCATTCACTCTATTATGCAGCATTCTTCTCGCCTCTGCTAAACTCTCATTCCTTTACTGACTTACTATACTTTTTCTTTGGTCTTCCAGCTGGTCGATTACCAGCTCACTCTTCACTATACATTTGCTTAACCAACTAAATATTATCCATCCTTTCCGTATGACCAAACCATCTTAATGCACTCTCGTTTTTTCTCTCATTTATGCCTTATTTCATGCCACTTAGCTCCCTAATGCGTTCATTCCTCATTTTATCAATTCTTCTAACACGCTCCTATGGATTATTATATATATATATATATATATATATATATATATATATTATATATATATATATATATATTATATATATAATATATTATATATTATATATATATATATATATATATATATATATATTATATAATTATATATACATATTACTCACCTTCTTTGCCCCCAGACTGGGGGTAAGGTGGCGTCGCCACTGATGCGCTGGAAACAGAAAAGTAGTAGAAGAACATGACGCAAGTCGAAGAGAAAGCCCAGCCTTACCAGCCTCCTTTAAACCCTAAGTTGAGAACTAAGTCGGCAGTCAGAAAAATTCATCCTAGGGCTTCACAGGAACTCCGACGGACCCTCACTATGGTATCTCGTCGAAGTGTAGGGTTCATTCCTTGGTCCAGGTGGGCCACAACCATACCCCCTTCCCCCTCACAAAACGCCGCCATTCACTCCTATTATGCACCCTTCTTCTGGACTCTGCTAAACTCACATTCCTCTCTTTCAGGCATTCCTTTACTGACTCGATCCA
Source organism: Trachelipus rathkii (assembly GCA_015478945.1). Taxonomy (NCBI): domain Eukaryota; kingdom Metazoa; phylum Arthropoda; class Malacostraca; order Isopoda; family Trachelipodidae; genus Trachelipus; species Trachelipus rathkii. The sequence continues at coordinate 53,743 of JABUQX010050995.1, forward strand.
CCTTTTTTTTCGGTCTCCTTTGCCGGTCGATTCCAGCACATTCCACACAAATATATCCACTTAAACCAAACCGACTATCATCATCCTTTTCCAAAATGACGGCAAACATTCTCATGACTTTCATTTATTCTCTCATTTACCTCTCTTTCTTCACACCACAACTCCCTAATACGTTCATTCCTCATTTTATCAATTCTTCTCGCACCTAACACGCCCCTAAGATTGTCCATCTGACCACATTCAACTTTAGATCTAAACCTCATATTCTAGACCATAGTCTCACTAACCAATACACATTAACACAGGTAACAACATACCCTTATTCAAGACCCTAGCGCACTCAAGACTTAGTCCCTTAATATCCACCAAGCAAGGCCCCTTCCTAAACCATTCACAACTTTCTACTACACTTTTGCATCATCCGTTCTTTATACTACTTTTCTGTTCTTGTGTATGTTACGCACCTCAGCCCCAATCTGGGGAATAGGGGGAAGAATATATATATATTCACTAATATATATTATATATATAATAGTATAGTGTAGATATATATATATATAATATGATATTTACGGTATATATATATTATATATATATATATATATATATATATATATATATATATATAATAGTAGTAATATATATATAATATATATATATATTTATATATATATAGATATATATATATATATATATATATATATATATATATATATATATATAATATATATGATTGATATATATAATTATATATAATATATATATATAATATAGTGTATAGCCTAAGTATATATATATATATATAAAATATAGTATATAGTATATATATAGTATAAATATTTATATTATATATTAGTAGTAATATATATATATAGGGCATATATATAATTATATTATATATTATATATTAGTATATATATATATATATTATATATATATATACCATATGATATATATATATATATAATAATATATATTATAATATATATATATAATATAGTATAAATATATATATACTATATATATATATATTATATATATATATATATATATATATATATATAAATATAATATATAATATATATATATTATATTATAGTATGAGTATATATATATACATTACATTTCTGCCCTGGCCCACTTCATTGAGGGGCCGACACCGCGTCCAGAAAGCGGTCCACAGCAAAACTTGGCAGGTTCCACAGGTCAAGAAAGAAAAGTTAACAGTAAAGGTTGGAGCGGGGAGCGGTCGAGGGCGGGGCACTGCCAGAAGGAAGTGCTCCATTGTGTCCGGGGATATACGACATCTAGTGCAGATAGGGGGATATAACGTTGTCAAGTTTGAATCTGAATTTATATTGCATAAGATTTGGGTGGTGGCCTGATCTGCACCGGGCGAGGTTAATTTGGTTTCTTCTGGACAGTGATTCTTCTGTAGGGGAGGATGTTATTGGGGATGGGGTGTTTTAGTAGATTGTTATTGGGGCGATTTTGTAGATATGTGTTAGTTAATTGTGTAATGGATGTGAGAGAGCCAAGACCTATTTGGGGTGGGGAGGAAATGTTGTTGATGAGATGTCATTATATAAAGTTTGGCCGGTGAGGAGGGGGGGGATTGTTTAGTCCTGTGTCGCGGGGGGGGTTGGCGAGTCATTTGGTGGCATGGGATGGGTTGGAATTTGAGTGTTTTCCTGGAAAATTGTGTCCTACCATCTTCAAGTGGCAGGGATGGGAAGGAGATGTGTGCTGCGCGTCATGTAAATGCTGGATGGGGGACGTTTTGTACATCCAGTGATTAATTCTAAAGGGCATGTGTTTTGTGTAACTTGCAATTTATTTAGGTTGGAACTAGTGATATGTGCTAGAGAACGCATAGTGACGAGGGTGAGGGCATAGCTTTTAGTAATTAGTTTGAGGAGATTGTTGTAGATTGTGGGAAGGAGTGGTGTTTTCTGTCGCTGAAGTTGTTGTTAAGGGAAAGGAGAGGTTCGGAGGGTGTTTAATTTCCGTTTGGTTGAGGAAGTAATTTGGTCGATGTGTTTTGTGAAAGTCATATGTGTGTCGTAAGGGAGTCCTAATATTTTGGGGTTTTGTTTAGGGGAGAGGAGGTTGTTGTTCAAGGGTAGACTATGGTGGAGTGAGGATTGGGTGGCGGTCAGTGGTAGGAGGGTAAATGGAGGATTTAAGGGGGGAAGCGTCATTGCTACTTTGGTGAAGTAGGCCAAGTTTCTTAGTAATTGTAGTAATTTCAAAGCTTGCGGTGATACTGGGTGGCAAGTGTTTACAAGTGGGTTGTTGGGAAATGTGACTTGATGTCCGATTCTGCGGGTAGAGTAATTAGTTTGGGTGGAGTTGGTTTTGGTAGGGGTGGGTCAGAGCGTGCTGTAAAGAGATTGAAGATGGAAATGGAGGAGAGAAATGTGGCGGCCCCTGTGGTACGCCGTTTGTGCAGTTTGAATGGAGGGTGTGAGAGGGGTGTTTTTATGAAGGACTTTGGCATATCTGAATTGTAAGTGGAAATTTGGAAAAGCCACTTTTTACAATTGGTATTTCTAGGGGGGGATTGGAGAATTATTGGTTGTATAAGGAATATATGTTGGGGACAGTGTCAAAGGGCTTTGTTAAATATCGATGGCTGTAAGTATGGATCTGTGTGATGGGGATTGGTTGAAGCCATTAATTATGTGGGTTGTGTGAGGGAGGTGAGGGCCTGTTGTTGTTGAATGATTGCCTTTAAATCATGTTGGAGATCTGGGAGGGTGATGTGTTGGGAAAATTTTTTTTAATATTAGTTTCTCCAGCAGTTTGCTGATGGTGGAGAGAAGAGAGATTGGGCGATAGGAGGATGGGGAATTGGGGTCTTTTTTAGGTTTCAATTTTGGGATAATGAATGCTTGTTTCCAGAGTGGGGGTATATAATTAAGTTTCCAGGATTTGTTAAAGATTTCCGTGATGAGGAGAATTGCTTTTCCTCCTAGGTGCTTCAGGTGGAAGTTTGAAATTGAGTCTGGTCCGTTGCTTGGTGAATTTTTAAAGGGTTTTTGATTGTCCTTCTGATATCATGTTTGGTTGTAAAAAGGAGATTGGAGGGTTTGTGATCTGAGGGAAGTTTTTTGAGTTGTTTTTTTGTTAACCTATTAATAGATGGGGAGAGTAGGTTTACGGGAGATATTAGCGTAGGTGATTTGCGAGGCTGTCCTGCTTGTTGTTTATGGGGAAGGGAGTGGAGTTTTGTCGGGCAAGGAATGGGGATTCGTGGTGAGGGGGGGGGTTGTTTTTGTGGAAGTTGTTTAGTTTTTTTGATAACCTGCCAGGTTTTCTTAATTATCTATCGCGTTGAGATATTGTTTGTAGGTATTCTGTAAACTTATTAGTAGTGTTAGTGGTTATGAGATTTGAAATCTGAGTGTTTAGGTTAGTTATTTGGTTAGTGGTTAATGTGGTGTATGGTCTGAGTTTTCGGAGGGAGTTTCTTTGTTTAATAAGTTGACTGATTTCGGGGGATAGTTTAGGATTGTAGGATTTTCTGTGACCCTTAGGTATGTAAAGATTGGCTGATTTGATGATTGTGTTGTTTAAGTGAATGATGGAGGTGTTTAATGTTGTTATGTCATGTATTGGTGTAGGGTTTATAAGGGATTCGATATGGTTAGTGAATTCTGTCCAGTTAGCTTTTTTGTAGTTAGTAAATGTGGTTGTCTTTTTTTTTGGAGATTGGTGGGGGGAGGTCAGAGATATGAGGATAGGGAGGTGATCTGATTGTAGGTCGGTGGTTGTGTCCCAGGTTAGTCTGTGATGTAGGGAGGGGGAGCAAAATGTGACGTCTGGTGAGGTAGGGGATTGGTTGGCTTGGGGAGGGATTCTGGTGGGGAGTTTTTTTGAGTTAAGGATATTCAGGGATTCCAATTCATTAAGAATATGGTTGCCTCGGGGATCAGATGGGTAGTCTTCGTACCAGGCAGTGTGGTGGGCATTTAAGTCGCCTCCAAGGATGAGATTTGGTGAGGTTGTTTGGGGGCGGGTTTGGGGTAGTCGGGTGACGAATATAAAGGTTGACGATGTTGTAGGTGGTCTTGTTCAGGAGTATAGAACAAGATTGGGATTTTATTAGTGCGGCGGGGAGTAGTGTGGAAGTGTTAGTAGTTGTATTATGATATGGTATGCTGTTGTGGATTAGTGTTAAAAGGGAGTGGTGAGGAGGTTGGGCAGGGGAATATATGGCATCGTACCCATAGAATGTGGGGAGAGGGGTGTTTTGGGCGAGGGAGGCTTCTTGTATAATAGCTATGTGGATATTGTGTTTTTTCAGGAAATGGTTAAGTTCTATGGATTTGTTGGTTAAGCCGTTAATATTGAATTGTAGTATGTTGAGTGTTTGGGGATTAGGTTTGGTCGGAAGGGGGTTTTGGTTGGTGGTGTGGGGGCTACAGGTAGTACAAGTGTAGCCCATACTGTTTCTGGGGAGGGTTCGGAATGGTGAGCAGGACAGGTGTACCCATCCCAGGCAACTAGCACACTGGATACTATTGAGTCCAACTTGTTTTTGGCAGATAGGGCAGTAATATTTAGGAGGTCCCGGGTTGCTCTCGACATCTCCCGACCGTAGGAGTATATATATATATAATATATCATAGTATATATATATACATATATATATATATATATATATAATATATATATATAGGTATATATATAATAATATATTAGAATATATACATAATAGATATACTATAATGTATATATATATATATATATATATTATATATATATATATATATATATGATATATAAATATATATATATATATATATATATAATATATATTATATATATATATATATATATACTATATATATATATATATATTATATGATATATATATATATACTGCAGTAGGTAATGAACCCCCCAATTTCAAGGGATAAGAAGGTTCGGTGGGTGACAAAAACTAGCTAACTTATATATTATTGAACTAAAAAAACTTAAAATACAGAAAATGAACACAATAAGTAATTATTAATAAATTCCTTGTACTCCTAAGAAGACTGATTTAAAAGGATTAACCTTTTGTGACCTAATAGAAGTCGATCTTTTGGCCAAAAAGATATAGCAACCTTCCTAGCCCATAAAATTAAGTTCCTTGCATTCTACTCATTGTTCTACTGCATACATTTAAATTTTGAATAGCATCATATATACTTAACTTCTTCTTATTAACTCTAGTTCATCAAAAATAATAAATTTAAAATGTCTAATTTATAGCCTCTGCTTATGTTAATATTTACATTTAATACATTATCAATACCTTAAAAAGAAAGAAACAAAAGTATAAAATCGTTTGAAACTCTCTTTTTCATTCCTAGAACTAAAAATAACATAAGATCTATTAATCATATATATATATATATTATATATATATATATATATATATATATATATATATATATATAATAATATATATTACTATATATATATATATATGATATATATATATATATATATAATAATATATATATATATATATATATATATATATATATATATATATATATATATATATATATATAATATATATATTATATATATATAAGTAATTTATATATATATATTATATATATATATATATATGAACGTACCCTAATGGAAGTATATTTAACTTAGTTTAATTAATTTGTGTAGTTTTTATAATAAACATAAATTTTACAGCAAATGTAGTGAATGGTTTCCTTCGTTCAAATCAAGAAATTATGTCAGGGTCACCTGAACCAAATACGTCAGTTTTGGGTGGTTTATTTGCCTCCGTTTTAGGAGGACCCGATGGACAACAAGGGCCCATCCCCACCCGAAGAACTATTCTTTGTACCCTTCTTAATTTAGCAAGGAAACTTATTGAAGTGCCTTTGGAACCATCATCTAAGGTTTGAATTTTATTTTATGTGAATGTAATTTATCTAGAGTGTATGTATTTTATTGTATATTCTTTATTTTTTTTACGTTTTCAGAGCACTTGTAATCCAGGAGATAGTCCCGTTTCTTCTCCATCAGGTAGCAGTAATGATAATAGTTACCAAGAAAGATACCTCACAGATTCTGTTAAATTGGAGCAAAAACACCAGTTAGGTCTTAGCTCTAATACTACTTCTAGTCAAACCGATGAACACAAAGCCTTAAATCCACTTAATTCTCCTTCAGCAACGTCTGTAGAGGACACTTCGTCAGATTTTAGCACAAGTTCTGGGAACAGTAGAAACATATCAG
>JABUQX010050995.1:67500-72500 GCA_015478945.1 Trachelipus rathkii
GTTTGGAATTATATAAAGAGGGAAAAAGGAAGATTAAAAGTTAGCGCGAAAGGTAGAATGAGAGTAAGTAAGGGGAATCTGCATAGATAAGAATAGGGGTGATGACTTTCGTAACTAATGAAATGGATGTGAGAAGAATGTGGAGGAGGAAACGCTTCGAAAATCTGCAATAATCATTGGCAAGTATTGGAAAAAGGTGATAGTGAATGTGGGTGGGTTTGTGGTGCAAGAAGGAATAGGTTATTTTGGGGATGAGGTAATTAGTTGGGAGGAGATTAAATAATGGTATATCTGCAGACATAGATGGAATTATTGGTGAAATGATAAAGAATGGAGGCGAGATTGCACTTGATGGGATATGGAAGTTGTGTAACAAAGATTGGAGGAGAGCAGTAATAGTACGTTTATATAAGGGTAAGGGGGGTAAAGGGAACTGAGGAGCTATAGGGGGAATTAGTTTATTTGAAAGTTTTTGTAGGTAAGATATATGCTGGTAATTTTGGTTGAAAGAGTAAAATGTCGAGTGACTGGGAACTGATTTGGTGAAGAGCGAGGTGCATTTTGGAAGTGGTGGATCGACAAGAATTAATAGGGAAGGCTCTGTGGCAGGTGTTATGATATATGGTGGTGGTGGTAGGCTTCTGAATGGGAATCAAAATTATTATGACAATAGTGAAGCGTGTGTAAGTGATTGCTTAATATTAATAGCGGAATGAGGCAGGGATGTGTTATGTCTACTTGGTTATGTATAATAGCGGAATGAGGCCGGGATGTGTTATGTCTACCTGGCTATTTAATTTGTATATGGGTGGGGTTGGCAGTTAAAGATGTTTTGTGTGTTGAATTTGTAGAGTTTTTAGAGGATTGTAGAGGTGAAAATAAATTTAGAATAAAAGTAAGGTTATGGTAGTGACTTAGGATAGTCCTCGGTGTGAAGTCTTGTTAGATAGTGAACAACAGGAACAGGCATCTGAGTTTAAATATTTAAGATATATGTTGGAGAAAAGGGAACGGATGATGCAGAATGTAGTAGGAAAGTTGTGAATGGTAGGAAGGTGGCTGGTGCAATTAAATCCTCGGTGGATGTTAAGGGACTAAGTCGTGAGCGCGCTAGGGATTTGCATGAGGGTATGTTGTTACCTGCTCTAATGTATAGTGGTGAAACTATAGTCTGTAGTAAGGGGTATAGATCTAATGTTCAAAGTTGTTCAAGTATGGACAATCTTAGCGCGTGTTTAGGGTGTGAGAAGAAATTGTAAAAATGAGGAATAACGAATTTATGGAAAGGTGTTGGTGTCGAAGAAAGTTGAAATGAGAAAATAAACGAGAGCACTTGAGAAAGGTTTTGTTTCCATATGGAAAAGGATAGATAATGTCGGTGTTAAGCGGAATGTACAGTGTGAGTGTGGTGGGAGATCGACCGGCTGGGAGACCGCGCCAAAGAAAAGTGGATTGAATCATTAAAGGAATGGCTGAAGAGAGAGGAATTGCGAGTTTATGAACAGAAAGGTGAGAAAGAAAGGTGCATTACCAGAAGGTTTAGCGAGGGGGTATGGTTATGGGCTTTGCCCAAGGGATCAACCACAACATTGAACGAGACACCAACAGTGAGGGTCCGTTTGCAGTCTCTGAAACTTCAGGGTTGGATTTTTCTGACTGCGAAACGAGTTCTCAGCTTGTGGGTTATAAAGCCGGACTTGGACTTTGGGTCATTGTTCTTCTGTTTACTTTTCTGTTTCCGGTGCATGCTACCCACCTCCCCCCAAAAATGGGATAGGAAGAATAATTTTCCACATCGCAATTGGTTTTTCACTTGGGGAATTAAGAATTTTAGGTTGATTTTGCAGTAATTCTAAGATTTTTTATTTTTTTTAAAGCATTTTTTAATATCCGAGATCAGTGGATGTCTGAATTGGACTGGCATGGATTTGTTTGCAAAGAGTAATGTTTTTGCATAAAAACATTTCTTTTTAACTTACTCGTACTATTTTTCCTTAGAGCTATGGTTGGCTTCGGCTAGTTGTTTCACTGTATGTTTGACAGTGCCTGGAGGTATGAAATATAATGATGGAATCTAGGAACTCGCATCCATGGAGTGGATGGAAGCTATGTTACATTACTTGCTACTTCATCAATTCCACCAAACAATATCATCAGTCAGCACGCGTCTCCTCACAATTTGTCGGAAACTCTGGCAAATACACAATTATCAACTTAATTCATACGCTTTCATCTACTTTAATTGGAAAAATCAACTTTGGCCTAGTGAATTATAATCAAGATTTGCTTCATTCCTTTAATAAGAATGCCTTGTTCAGCCATCCATTTATGATGCAGGAATCAGGTTATTATTATTATTATTATTATTATTATTATTATTATTATTATTATTATATTATTATTATTTTCAATTAAAAAAAACTTACCTTTTACCGTGCTTTTAGCCCCCTTTTTCAGAGGTAAAACACGCGGGGACTACAAGGAAATCGAACTTAAGGCCGGCTATCCCAAACCAGGGTTTTTAATTAATAACAGTCGATATTATTATTATTATTAATTAATATTATTCATTATTATTATTATTATTTATTATTATTATTATCATCATTAAAATATTATTTATTTATTTATTGTTTGTTGTTAATATCTCAGAGCCTGGGTACAAGTACATAACCAAAGTACTTCAAATTCAGGTGTGGGAAATATGGATATTATTTATTACAAATGCAATTCTTAATTATTTTTATATAAAACTAATAGTCATTAACATGTAAAATCATATCTGTTAAGATTATTTTCTTTATATCTGAAAATTTTTGACAACAATCTAGTAGTCTAAATGAATTTTAATTAAAGTGAAATAATGAATATAAAAAAAAATGAATAATGAATGAAAAAATTTTCTTTAAAATGATTTAGTCTTCATTAATATTGAATTCCCAAGGTGTAATAATGCAAAGCATAATCTTGAAATAAGTATCAGACCTAACATTGGGTTTATCATTTCTATTAAATATTTTTTGAGAAAGTTTTAACTTTTAATTAAGTTTAACTTGTACTAAAAGTACTTCAAAGTCTTAAATTATGTCAAGTAAACAAGTTAACTTTGCTTTTTGAAATCTTAAAGTAACAATTTTAAACAAGAATTTGTAACTTGGACATAAAACAGAAATTAGTTAATTCTTTCCCTTTTCTTAATTATTGTGACTTTTATCTCTCTAGGCTTTGCTGCTGTAGATTGCTCATTTGCTCTTTTATGTGTAAGTAAACGTAATGCCCAATGAGGGAGTTTAAATTTCTCATTGATTGGTTTTCTAAAATGGTTAAATCGGTCTTCTCTAACCAAGTGATGAGTCTTCGACTGGTGATCAGCGAACCTGTAATGATCCTAAAATTTTCACTGTTTTGCTGCTATATACTATGGAATATTCCTGACGATGTTTCATCGCTAATCACAGATTTCACTCTTTAAGCTAAAGTATTTTTAATGATTAAATTGGTTTATAGTTTTGGGAAAATTAGGTATTCAATAGTTGAAAGATTTTTTTGAAACCCTTTTATCATACAGGCATAATATATTATATATATATATTATATATATATATATATTATATATATATAAATTTGAAATTTTCATGTCCCCGAACTTATATATATATATAAAAGCTTGTATATACAAATAATTTATCAGGGTTGGGTTCAAATACAAGGTACTTGTAACTTGTACTTGTACTTAAGTACATATTTTTGGAGTACTTGTACTTTTACTTTACTTGCAGTTTCTAAAACCACTGTAACTTGTCTTGTACTTGGTGCTTCGGGTTACTTGCAAGTACTTTGGGCATTTTTACTTTTGGCCCCCAATATTTTTTATTTATTTTTAGCAATCTTCCCAAAGAATTGTTATTATTACTTTTTTATGAAATGTAACTCTAAATTAAATTTCCAATTATGAAATGTTAAGTAATGTCATATTTATATATATATATAATATATATATAACTATATATATATATATATATATATAATATAATATATATATATATATATATATATATATATATATATATATATATATTTATATATAGTATCAATCATCATCATCATCATCATCATCAACCACCTTTTACCGCTCAAGACTGGGGTAAGGGCGTAAACATGTACCAAGACAACAAGAAAAGTAGTAAGAAGATATGACACAAGTCGAAAAGAAAGCCCTAGCCTTACCATCCCTTTTATACCTATTAGTGGGAACTCGCCCGCACAGAAAATCCACCCTAGGAGCTCACGGACAGCGAACGGAACCTCCATATGGCATCTCGCCAATGGTGGGTTGGGGTTCATTCCTATGGCCCCAGGTGGGCCACACCATAACACCCTCACAAAATCCTGCCATATTAACTCCTATTATGCACTTTTTTCTCGTCCCTGCCAAACTTCACATTTCACTCCTCCAGACATTTTTTTTTCTTGACTCAATCCACTTTTTCCTTCGGTCTCTCAGCCAGTCGATTTCCAACACACTCACCACTATCCATCCGCTTAACCAACCGACTATCATTCAGATCCTTTCCACATACCAAACCATCTCAACGTATTTCCATTTATTCTCTCATTTATCCCTTTTTTTCATACCATACAACTCTCTAATAACGTTCATTCCTCATTTTATCAATTCTTCTCACACCTAAACGCCCCTAAGATTGTCCATACTGAACACATTGGTACTTTATGATCTATACCTCTTATTCCAGAACCATAGCTTACTCTATACATTAACACAGGTAACACTATACCCTCATCGCAAGAAACTAGCGCACTCAAGACTTAGTCTCTTTAACATCCACCAAGGATTTAATTGGACCAGCCTCTTTCCTGCAATTCACAACTTACCTACTACACTCGGCATCATCCCGTTTCCCTTTTCGTCCAACATATATATATATCCTAAATATTTAAACTCATCACTTGTTCCAGCTGCTCACCATCTAGCATAACTT
>JABUQX010050995.1:77500-82500 GCA_015478945.1 Trachelipus rathkii
AAACAATGTGTATGTGGAACAAAGATTATTTTGCTGATTATTAAGATAATTATTTATTTATGGTTGGTTGTTCATACAATTGCTATATTGCATTACCATTAGCAATTCAGGGCTATGAGAAGTCAGAGTCAGAAGTAACTTCATTGCTATTGGCGTCAGTCATAGTTCATGAAAATGTGAAGACTCCAATTCTGACTTTAACTCCTACCTAATAAAAATTTTAATAATTATATTTCACACAGACCAGAAACTCGGAACCACATGACTAATTAACTGAAATGAACCAAAAACTCTTCTTCATTTTCAGGAAATTTTTCTTTCAGGATACAAAATTCAAATCTGATTAAAATTAAAAACTCGTAAAATGGCAAAAGCTCAAATTTAACATTGTGTTTATAAATACTTAAAGTAGAGTAAAAAAAAATTGTCAATGTTAGAAGACGAGACAATTCTGGTCAAAAATAATGTGAAGCGAAAATTAAGCCAGGGAAGGAAATTTAAAGATATTTGAATAGGGTTCTGCCCATGAGCGGTGGTGTTAACTGTATTTATTTATTTAAAAAAAAAAAAAAAAAAAAAAACTACCACCTTAAAATTTTAGTTGCTAATGAGAAAGATAACAGCTGAATTAAAAATATTCCATCTATATCAAAGTCAGAAAAAGAAATCTACAGAAAGACAGCCATTACCTAGGTTTTATGTTTCAGACAAAGGACCTGTAAAAATGACTAAAAATCAGTTTCAGAATCACCTTATCAAAATCAGTTTCAGAATCACCTTATCAAACTGGTTGCAAAATAGTGGTGGTCTTAACGAAATCCTGAAATCTGCATATTTAGATGGGAAGGAAACGAAATCGGATTTGGGTTTGACAGTCTGCTGAAATAAAATGCATTGGCTCCATCATATTCCGCAAATAATATTTTTCTGCTAAGGCACATTTTTATTTTCCACTGAGATATAATCTTTCAAGTATGGCATCTTGACCGAGACAGAGATGAATCCAGTTGAAAAGTACCAAAATACAAGTCATATGCTGACCTTTGAGATTTATTTATCATCAACAGCTGTCCCTCATTTCCCAGAACTGGGGGTGGGTACGAAAACATTCACCAGAACTCTGAGTCATGCATGAACATTCTAAGGGCATAAATAAGTGGTAGAGGAACCTCAACCCAGCTATTATATTTTGTACAAAAATTAACAAGCATTAATTTATTCAAGTCACATACGGATTAGGGTAAGTTACACAATGCTTACCTGTTCAATCATTTATTGTTCTTCTTGTAACAAGTCTTTTGTTCCCATGAAATTAAAATTGCTTTTTTCTTATATTAATGCCATTTGAAGAATTAATACAATTAGTTTGGCATCTCAATCTTTTAAAATGATATTTTATTTTTTTTAATTAAAAAGGAATAAATAAAACAATAACATTATTAATAAGCCACTGACAAAAGTTTTTTTATTCTTTTTATTTATTTTATTTGCTGACGTATGTTAAAGTCTACTCAAACAGTTATTACAAAACATTAAACTATATAACCCATCAATTACCGTAATCTTTGACTGTATTTTACTTTGAAAAAGTAATTTAATAACAACCGAAATGTAACTGGGATAAGGGGCATAAGAATCCTAATCAGAATAATTGGAATCAGAATCAAATTTGGAACCACATGACTCTAAATATTGAAATAGAAATCACATCATCCTATATAGTTTGAATCAGAATCAGAAATAAAACAAAAACAGTCATAATTGGAATAGGATTTTCTTATAATCAATTCCACAGCCCTTCTGGCAAGGCAAAATATCTTAAACTTATAGTTGAAGAAGCTAATAATAATAAGGGAGAGCTCCGAAAAACTCCTAAGGAGCGGTTCATATCCAGTTGCATGCGCAGTTAACTTTGGGAGTTCCGAGATGGAGTCAAGATTCATGTTTTGGGAACCTTGCAATAATTATAGTTTTTTTTTCATGTAAAGTGATTCCAAAACTCAGAAACCATTGGCTTTTACTTAAAGCCAATCTTTAAAATAAGCAAGATGGTTTGACTATAGTTAGGCAACAATGCAGCACAAGGACTAACCCAATTTGTTTGTTAAAAAGCTTTCAGAGAATTTGTATAGTAGATCCCTCATACAAACCTGTTTAATACCAAAAACACTGATACATGCAAATCATTTGTCCAAAGTGAAGGAAGAAGATATAAGTGAAAATGTGTGAATTCTAAACTGTTAGCTGGTGCTCTTCCAAAATCAATTTGGAGAACTAATCTAGGAAAAATATCAACAAGAACTGAATGAGATTATGACTGAAAATTTTCATAAACAGATAACACCGTTAATATGTTGGCATCTTTAGGTTGCAATAGCCATTTCATCGAGAGCAGCATAAGCAACTTCAGCAAGTGTTGATGATAACTAATAGGTACTATGAGAAATTTCTTGATTGAGGCCATAAAGCTAATTTCGTGCTTGAAAGACAAAAACATATTTCGTGACAATTATAATATTTACCAGTGTACTCTTCCGTACTATCAAATACACACAAGAATTCATATTTTAGATCCTGCTGCAATGCATTTACATAAATATCACACAAAAAATATATGGTATGTTGAACTTTTTGAAACTGGAAAATAACATTTAAAGGAATATCATGCAATGTTAGAACAAAAAAAGTTTTAAGATATTACCTGGTATGTTGCGGCATCCAAATTAGTTAATGCAACAAAGAGCAGATTATTCTGAATAACATAGAGTCCAGCTGGGAGAGCTAATTTAAATGTATCACGTGTATTTAAAACAACTTCGACTTTCAGTTTATTCAGAAATGATGACACAGCATATCCTATAAAAAATAAACACAATTAAAACCTGCCAAGGTGTATCATCCATTAAACTTCTTGCTCAGGTAAAAGAAAGAATCTTTTTCAATTTACATGGAATTAAACCTAAAACAACCTAAATATCTTAAACTTGATTTTAGTTTTATTGTGCTCCAACCCAAACATTATTAGAATTTTCACTTTTATCAATAAACCGATCAAACCAAATACATATGGTTACTACAGTAATAAAGTTGAGTATAAAAAGATTCAAGCCACTCAAGGCGAAACTTTTTAACTGTAGTTGAGAAAAAGAAACCAATCTAAATAGCTTCTTGTAAATATGTGGATGAATTGTTCTGAATTACTTAGCCATTTAGGGTCCTTTATTTTAGATCTATATCATTCCAATCATAGAGCATATAAACTCTTTGGAACATTTTGGTGCTAGAAAATCTTTCACGAATCACAACCTATGACCTGAAAATTGTGAACTAAAATGGATGCACAATCTTCCACTTTTTAGCTTGAAGGAAGATTGAAAAAATCCTTGGTGAATATAAATGTTTTCTTGTCTTAGAGGTAGATCAACAATATAACTGAACTCAAAAAAAGAATATTACAGGAAACAGAAATTTTTTGTTTCATTACCTTTTATTTCCCAAAACACGAACTTCAAAGCCTATTGTTCAATGTGTGTTAAAAAATGAATGAGTGTAATTGTTTACGATTGTATGTGCTATTTAAACTTGCTTCTTATCTTAAATCATCTCCTAGCTCCTTATGTGCTGGATCATCTTGAATTTAGTGAATGAATAGATTTTCATTTTAAAAATAATTTCTTACAATATTTGCAAACATTTTTTTATACCTTTTCAGGCACTTATATATATATTAATATTTCTATAATAAAACTAATATTGGTTAATAATCAATGTTAGGGGCTAAACATAAAACTAAGCATAAAACTAAATTATTTTTATAATGAGTGAAAAAAAATAAGAAAAATAAAATAACATTAATAACAAAAAAAAAAAAAATTTAAGAAAAGCTGCAATTTTATATATATATATATATATATATATATATTATATATATTATTTTTATATATATATATATATATATATATATATATATACATTTTATATATATATATATATATATAATAATATTTACTTTTTAACATGCTTTATCCCCTTTACAGAGGGTAACACGGGGGGAACACAGGAAATCGAACTTTAAGGCCGGCTATCCCAAACCAGCACCACCAACGTGTTCGCAATCGAGTTTTAATTCTCGCTCCCAGGTAGATAAAACCAGGGATGGCAATTTTAGTGATTTTTTTGATTTTTTTTTAAAAAATCAATTTGTGATTTTTTTGATTTTTTTGATATTTTTGATTTTTTGGATTCGTAACGTCACGCGAAATATAATTTGCAAGTTACAAATTATATATCGTGTGACGTTACGAATCTGAAAAAATAGAAAAAAATCAAAAAATTAAAAAAATCACAAATTGGTTTTTAAAAAAAAAATCAAAAAAATCACTAAAATTGCCATCCCTGGATAAAAGTAATTATATTACGGATAATTACTGTTTCCTCACGATGAAGAGTTCGGCGATTTAAACCTCCTGCACGCACGAGGCGTTTATTATTAATTATTATTATTATTATTATTATTATTATTATTATTATTATTATTATTATTATTATTATTATTATATTATTATTATTATTATTATTATTATTATTATTATTATTATAGACTTAAGGAATCAAAAATTTTGATCGCTTAAATAATACTCAAATCATTTAAATATGCCTACCCAACCTAATTTTAAAAGTTGAAAATTATTAGCTATCACTCCCTAGGCACTGCAACTAAAATTAAACTTCCTGATGGCTGAAGTATTTTCAAATCTTGATAAAATTATTTTTCTTTCTTTTATTCACCTATTGTCACCTCCTAGTTCTTCTATCAGTCTTGTTATGAACGAACTTAGTCCTCCTTAATAGAGTCGAGACAAAAAAAAATTTATAATTCACTAAATCTCCTTTCCATAGAAAACATGCCCATTTCCTTCAATCTCATCTCAAAACTCCTATTTACAAAGCCAAAAGTCACTTTTATACTCTACATTGTACTCCCTCGAACATTTCAAATA
>JABUQX010050996.1:0-17500 GCA_015478945.1 Trachelipus rathkii
AAAAGAAGAGAATAGATATATTATTCTCTTATTTAATAGACTCACATTGAGAATATTTTTTATTGAAGATTCCATATATAAGGATTTAACAATAATAAATTATGATAATAAAAAATAGTATTTTTAAAAATTATTATGTTAACCTCTTGTGTGTTATTAATTTTTTTATTTATTTTGTATTATTTATTATTATTTTTATTTTGGATTCTTCTTCTTGTTCATCCAATTTATCTTCATCCTGTAGTACTTTTAAAATGGGCCAACGTTCTTAATTGTAAATATTAATTTATTGGTTTGTTAACTCTTATTTATGTTGTATCGCGTGTGCTTTATATTTTGTAATTTGTCGAAGTTTTAAAGAATTTTAATGAAGAGATAGTTTCATCAACTGAATATATTTATTTACTTATCAATCAATTCTTAATTTGCTACTTTTTGAAATTTTTTTTTGCTCAAAGATTGAAATTTAAGTGATTGAAATATTCACTGTTAATCTGATCGTTAGTAATTGGGTATTATTAGATGAGTGATGCGCATGTTAGTACTTTAGGTGTTGGGAATTGATATGTGTAGAATTTTTAAGGTCAGTTCAGAAGGTAAGAGCAATTTGCTTTCATAGAATTTATTGACTTCAATTATAGGAACGATCTCCCTCAATTGAATCCGGTTGCTTTTCAAATTTTTTTTTTGTGACGGATTATATACTTTAGCATTATTTAGTATTATAATTATATCTATTATATAGTATATATAATATATATTATAATATTAATATATATAATATAATATATATATATATATATATATATATAATATATGCTAAAGATTTAATTATTTATATTGCGTTAATACCCGTAAATTATCATAATATATATATATATATATTATTATGTAGTAATTGGCGTTTGTGCAAGGTAGTAGATATAGCGGTTTATATATAGTATAGTATTATATATCTCTTATTTATTATATATGGATGATAATATATATATTATTATATATCATGGCGATCGTGATAGGCGATGGAGCGATTCGCTCCTCTCATATTAAACATTAAATTTCTGAATTATAACACATCTTAATTAAAGAGATCCTGTTTTTTTAAATAATTGAATGGAAATTTTAAACTCTTGTAATAGGCAGAAACGTAATGAAAATTTATCTAATAAGAGAATTGAATAACATTACTTGTTCTAGTGTAGTAGTTTTTGAAATTTTTATTTATATAAGAATATGAGTGGCGAGCGAATCATCATCGTTTCCTGTAGCCATAGTTATGTGAAATTATAGTCTTGGCAGCGATATGAAGAGATTATAAATACTTATTTGGAGGCGACTTTAAGATGCTCAAGCGTAAGTTTTGTCCGACATGATTATTATTATTATTATTATTTATTATGTATTATTATTAATATTATTATTATTATTATTTCTTATTATTATTATATATATATATATATATATATATATATATATATATATTATATAATATAATATTTAATATAATATATTATATTACTATTATTAATATATTATTTATATATATATATATATATTATATATTTGTTCTTGTGTTGCTTTTACTTGATAATAGTAGCACGAATCATTCGATTCCCATATATATATTTTTATTTTTTATGTCAGTTAACGTGCATCATTTGGAGTGAGTTTGTGTTTGAGTTTTTTAATTGTTTTATTTATATTTTTTTACATGTTAGTATAATAATTTCGAAATGAAATTAGTGTATGTAATATATTTAAATATAAGTTTTTAAGATTTTCTCTTGAAGAAAAATTTAAATATAAAGAGATTTGGAGTGCTGATGCGAATATAGAAATTAACTCAGTAACATCATACAAGAGTAAAAAACCGTATACTCTCGAAAATTTAACTGGATTTTATATAAGAGACACATGCTTCTGCGGCTCCTCAGAGAAAATGCCTATTTTGCTTCTATGTTTGCTTATTTGATAGTTGAGATGTTCTTGGGCTAGATTGGAGTGACTGAATTTAATGCCCATTATAGTCAAATATGGTTTAAACATGAAGCTTCTGTATTGTCTATGAAATCAATGAGGTAATTTAGCAGTATTAGGAAAAGTAAATATTAAAAGAAAATAATTGATTCTGCTTAAAACAAGCGATTGAGATGCCTACAATCAGTTACTAAAAATAGGATACATTTTACTAAGATTAAAGCCATCAATTTTGTCGAATATTCTTGAACTCCCCTTAAGGGGTTATGACGAAAGTTCTGATTCTAGGCATTGGCCGTTAATGGGTTAAATCCTTAATAGAATACAAGTCGCTGAATTAGATCAGACTTTAAGAGGATATTTAAAGAGTCTAAGTTTTCAAGGAATTCAATGATAACAAATATGATTTACTTTCTGCTCTTACGGGAAATATGTAGGATCAGCATATTAAAAGAGAATTTCACAAGCTACTTTATAGCATAATCGCAGATGAACTCTTGATATATCAAAACGAATTTCGAATTAGCTTCTATTTTGCGCTATGAATTGGGGAAATATAAAGAAAGATTTTGGGGATCTTTTAACCCCAGTTCTTCACTTGGGCGAATCATAGCTTGGCGTTTGATTTCTGATAATTAAAATCATTTTACCGAACTGTCAGAAACATTGATTGCTCAAGAGTTATGATGGCTGGCCATTGCAGTTATGGTGGAGACGTCAGTGGTGTAAACGTATTTAATAAAAGACGTTTTATCCAATGCACTTATGTAAACCTGTTTACTGCGTTATCAATTAATTTGAGTAGATGACTCGTCATTTCCTAATTCCGTAAGTTGGAGAATTCCTTTAAATTTGAATAATGTCACTTTAATCTCACCTATTTTTTCATTTTTTCTAAAATTTCCTCAGAGATGCTCTGTATTGGATGAAATTATTATATACAGGTTGTCTCAAAAAATGTTTTATTAAACAAGATGTGAATTTTTAAAATACGAACTTTAGTAACATGGTTTTTATGAACATTATGGAGTTTTATGTTAGAGTGCTATTTTTTTGAAATAAATATTCTTAAATGTTAAAAGTTATTCTTGAGGACCTGGCGTACAAAGCAGGAGGTTTTTTGAATAATATTCAAGACTGATTCTCTTTTGTATTTCTTGGCTCCTGTTTTCGCCATATATTCTGCTTGTCAAAACGTAGATTGTAGGTGTTTCAATTAATTAGGGCAACTGTTCAATGAATGAGTATAGCTCCATAAGTAATTTCATCATAATAAAAGTTCTGTGAGTTGAATTACATTATTAGAATTAGGAAGTTAAGATACTATGTAATGACACCATAACACATATACTAAAAATGTGAAGAATATTGTAAGGGTAAGTATGAATGTTGTGAGGTTTTGAGAGGAAGAATCTGTTAAATTGCTTCAATTAACTAGAAATTATATAAAATTAGTTCTATGCATGCGATATAAATTGATGTGTTGACTAATATATAATATACTAAGGAGAGGATTTTCGTTTTTAAGTAATTAGAGATACTTGAAATCACAAACACAACTTTATTTCCTAGAGCGTGATTAAACTTTTATTATAATATTTAAACCTCATTTCTCACAGTTGCATTTGAAAAGACTTTAACTGTTTTAATCCCATTTTTTTATTATAACATTTTATTGAGACTCAAATTGAACTTCGTTATATATTCTAGAGAAGATTTTATTCCCGGAAATGAGTCAATGACATTATATAGAAATTATTAGAAATGGAATGGATAGCCTTTATATTCTCATTAAAGTTGCTTAAAAATTTTAAATAATTACTCCATGGATCTGTTGAAAGCTGAAAGATAGCTTTTTCTAGATTAAAATAGAATAAAAACCATTAGTTATTTTTAAAAAATGAGGGCAAGATAGACTGAATGCCTCGTTGCGCTTGATTAAAGAAAGAGATTTATTGTCCGATCCATCTATTTGTACAATTCTTGTGATTCGATTATTTTGAGTTCAATTAGCGAGAAGAATGGACTTGTTAAACTTCACTTTATAAAACTCAATTTATATATAAGTAATTTAGTAATTTTATTAATTTTTAATATTTAAATTTAATCAAATTCGTTACAGGTAATATTTTTTTATGTAATTGGATGCTACCATAAAGTAAGAGTAGAATAATGTCATTACTTAGGCGGCTACCTTTTGTAATAAATGCGATGTATATATATTTATATAATATAATATATTATATAATTATATATATATATACTCTTATTAATATTATTATATATTATTATATATATTATATATTATTTAATTAATATTATAATATATTATAATATATATATTTATATATATTTGAAAATTAATTAACTAAATATTTATAATGAAATTAAGTTATTAAATTAACTAATATATAATATATTAATATTAATATTATATTATATATATAATTTTTAATAAATTTATTAATAAAATATATAATTATAACTATAAAATTTATATTTACATATTATATTTTAAATATACTATAATAATTTAATATTGTGAAATCGCTTCGGCAATTTCCATTTCTATCTTTAAAAGAAGGTCCTGACCTATAGTATATATTACTATAGAATATATTATATATATATAATTATATTTATATATATAAATTATTATACTATATATTTATATCTATATTATATTTATTATACTTATATTACTATTATATATATATATTATATTTATTTAACTTTTATATATATAATTATATATTTCTATATTATTTACATAATATTATCATTAATATATATCAAATATTTATATTTATAATATTATATGTTATGTATATATATATATATATATATATATATATATATATATATAAATTATTCCATTTAAATCTCTCCGTAGCATATTACGATATATATATAATATATATATTTATTATATTATTACTATATATATATATATATATATATATTATATTATATCTATATAATATAATATTACTATTATTATTATATCTTTATACTATATATATTATATATATTGATATATCGAATCCTCGTAATTAATAACGGGATATCATAATACAGACCATTTGGTCTGCGGAATAACAATGCAGTCTGTATTTATTCAACTGGAAGATAATTTGTTACATGATAACGTTTGGGAAATAAATGAAATTTTGTTTTCTGAAATATGTAACGTGTTTGGCCTGAGATTTAAGCTTTCAAAAATGTATTGGCATTTAGAAGTGTCCCTGACAGCAATTTCTTCTGTCTCTATTCATATATATATATATACTATAATATTATATATATATATATATATATATATATAATATTATATTATATATATATATATATATATATATATATTATTTATATATATATTATATTTTATATATATATTATATAATATATCCATTTTCATATAATATAAAACAAGGATGTTTAGTCCATTGAAGCCGACATCAGCATGGCAGAATTGCGGCATGAAGGCCAGGCTCGTCTGTCAAGCAAGATATGAACAAACAAGTTACATTGACTGTATAACTTTTTTATTTTTATGTTATATATATATAACTATTATATATTATTAATTATATATGTATATATCTACTATTTAGTATATAATAGATATATGACTCATTCATTTAAAATATACCACTAAAATACTAATATATATATTTAATATTTATATATATATAATATAATATATATATATAATATAAGTGGTATTTTTTTTTTAAAAATGAATGTAATCGGGATATTATCTCTTTGTGCGAAATCTTTACGGATTTTTTCAGTTTGTCATGATCGAATTTTTATATGGATTCATTAGATTTTGAACTTATAGAGTTATAAAACAGTATTAGTTTTTATTGTAGGTGTTCATGTTCCAGGTTTACATCTATATAGACTTGTAAATTTTGGTAAAATGCAAAAAAATCTAGATTTTTGTCCAAAACAGACAAAGCGAGTTGTGGTATTTAAAGATAATAATACAAAATATAAATATCCTGGCTATATGTATAATTTATATTAATTTATATATATAATATATTCATAATATATTTCTACTATATATATAATATATATAATATTATAGTAATATAACTTCTATTTATATATATATATATTATATTATATATATCATATCAATATATATTCTTTTATTTATTTTTATTTGGTTTATATTATATTTGCTGTGAATTTTCATGACTGATATTAGAAACAATATATTAAAGTTATGTTGTTTGTGGGTTTCATATATTATTTTTGTATTATTTGGTTAAAAATAATTTTTTTTCCCTTTTTTTTTAGATTTGTTATGTGTAAAGGCGGCTAATTTATGTCTTAATTTCGTAAAATAATAATTCAGAGGAAAATAAATTTTCAATATTAGAAACATAAGGTCTTTATAAATTCTTCTACTACTTTTTTTGCGCGTTGCATGTTAATATATATATTTATAAATATATTATAATAATGATATTAATAATTATAATGAATATAATTAATTATAATAATTATATGGAACAAATTTTTTTGGAAACCTTTTTATTTTTTTTCTTTTTTCTTATGTTTTTTTTGCGTCACTGGTCAAAACCTTTTATATTGCTTTGTTATGTCAAAGCGTCGTTTGTTGTTTAGCAGATTTTCTAAAAAAATATTCTAAAATATGATTAATTTTTTATGCCTTCATAAATTACCTCAGTATTATATTTTTCATTATTTTTGTTTTTTATTTAAATTTGTAAAATTTTCTTAGCATGTTACTTTATTTTGTTTAGGAAAGATAACATTTTTTTATTATATTTTTTCTGTCTTTTCCCTACAGTTTTAGTCTCTGTGCTTCTTTAGGGAAAATTATTTCATTGAACTTTATTTATCATGTTCATGTGTAATTAGGTAAATTAATACCTGACCTCTCGACAGACAAACTCAATTACGATTATTTTGAATTTAGACACAATATATATATTAACTCATATTAACAAAAAATATATTATACGTTTTTAAAAAAATGTATTCCCAAGTGATGAATTTTCTCTGGAATGCATTCCGTATACCTATATATCTAAAATCTTAACCCTGCCTGATAAATATATCATACACAGACTATATATATTATATATATATATATATATAATATATAAAATATATAATATATTAAAATTTTCACATGCAAAGTCAGTATATGGAGAGTTTACTAGGGGTAAAAAGTTTACTAGATAGTAGATTTTGTAATATTATATATTATTTAATGTCATAATTATATAATAATTAATCATTATAAATAATATAAGATTGTAAAATATTGAAAGAGAAATTACAGATATATATATATACTATATATATATATATTATATATATATATTAGAAAGGGTGAGAAATATTGTAACGAAACTTTTTCATTAAGTTCATGAAAGTTTCATTCCAGGATTTATGTTAGATTACATATTGTAATATGAAACTGTTTCTTAAATCTGCGTCATTGACATATATTCACCATATTTAACGTTAATTCTCTATATAGGTTGCAAAATAAGGAGACCTATGTTTTCTTCAGATGTGATCTTTTTTTTTTTCCTTTTCTTTCCTTTTTTTTGACAATAAGGATATGAAAACACGTTTAGAAATATTCAATGTCATAGTGTGGACATACGATTAATAACGGAAGAAGAAATAAAGTTAAATACAAATGATGAATTTAAAAATGGATTAAAGAACCAAATAATAAATTGGTACTACGAACTTTGATTTTGACTTTTTATTTAAATTGTACGAATCGTATTACAAAATTATGCATAAATTGGAATGCCTGATAGTTTTATTAGTACAGAAATATTTAAAATTTATTTGAAATGTCTTGAAGATGGCATAACGAATATTAAAGTTCATATTAATCCATATTAAATTTAATGTTCATGATGGAGTGAATTAAATAGAAAATATTTGGAATTTTCTACAGCTTCAAGTCAAGAAATTTTCAAGAGTTTCTTGAAAAACTGAAGTAAAGCTAAATAAGGTACGAAATTTTGGCATCTACTGATTGCTTTTTAAATGACAGGAATACAAAACCACAAGAAGAAGGGGAAGGGATCGGCTTTCAGCTACAGGCAATTTGATTTTACCGGCAAATTTAGACTGGTTATTATATAATATATATATTATTATATTATTTATTATATATATATATATTATATATATATATATATAATATATATATATATATTATATATATATTATATATATATATATATATTATATTATATAATAATATTATATATATATATATATAATATTATATATATATATATATTATTAAATATATTTTATTATATATATTATATATATTATATATATTATATATATATATATTATATTATATATATATATATATTATATATATTATTATATATATATTCTTTATATATATAATATTTTATATTATAATATATATAACATTTAGATTAAATTTACAAATCAAATAAGAGTATTTAGAAACATGTACTGAACGGTAAGTGAAAATACGAGTGAAGTGTTGTAAAAGTACCGAATAAATGGCTTAAGCATCGGTGAAGTTTTTGACCTTAAGGCAATTCTAAGAAAACTTTAAATTCTTATTTAAATTATTATATAAAAGTTAATATTGCAATAGATGGAGGTTTTGGCCCCCCAAAAAGAAAAATCCTTTTTTTTTAATTTCAAGTTGAAAAGTTTATTAATATATATATATATATATTATATTATTAGAGTTATATATATATATTATTATTATTTATATATATATATATATTATATATATATATATATATTATTATTATATTATATTATATTATTTATATTACATTAAGTATTAAGTTATTTTTTTATTGTAGAATTATTGAACCAAAATTTATTAATTAATCGTAATCCATATCAAGATTTAGTATGATGCAGATTGATACATTTTATATTTTATAAAAAGAAAAAGAATATCTGTGTGGAATAATTGTTGAGATATTTATTTTTAAGTTGTTCTATAGATCTGTCTGGTGTCTAACGAATGAAATTAGTTATTGTTCATCATATAGAATATTATAGTATTTTAAGCTAATTTAATCTGTTAAATTATGTAATCTCTTTTTCTGATCCGAGGCTTGTCGTCTATTTGCAACTTCGATTACTACTATATCCAAGAGGTGGATTTAACATTAATTGGTATCCTTGCTTCTATCAGTTTCACGTTGATTGGTCACTCCTCCCTTCTTATTCCTTACGAAAGAATACTATCATATTGATTCGAAAGAATCAGTCGCTGTTTTTTTTATACTTCACTGGATTTTTCGGGTATACCGGTGACGACAGTCAGATGAGACCCGTGTAGTCATGTATTTATCGTCAGATTTAATCTATGATAATCGTTCAGACATTGTGTCCATTATCTGCAAATAATCTATATTTATAACATCAGAGTAAAAATTATGAGATAGAAATATGAATTAACATTTAAGCAAATTAGATTACTTACAAATAATACTTTTGATTAGAAAGCATAATAATTAGCAATCGCCATATCAATATATTATTAGTATATATATATTATATAATATATATATTTATTGTGTTATATATTATATATTATAATATATGGTTATAATATATATATATATAGTATTATGTATAATTATTATAGTATTATATATATCTATTGTTTTCTGTATCATGATAGTTAGTATTTTTAGTAAGTATGAGTTCCTTGCAATATTATCTTATTCCCGTTAAAGATTACGTTGGTCAGTGGGACTTGATGATAGGTTCTGTGGGAAACAGGCGAGGTATAAGTGTGGTGGCAGGCTATCGGACGCCCGTCCGATTATTCTCATTTTGTTTCAAAGCAACCAAAAATGTATATTAAAGTCTGAGTTGGAGATATGCTAGAGTTATAGAGGAATATCTATTCCTATCGTCTCACCAGTTGGTGACTGGGCCTATTGCTAAGGGTGTTAAACTGAGCTAGATACTCTCGTTCTTTCTATTCTCTCTGTCTTTCTACTTCTTCTCTCTCTATCTCTCTCTGTCTTTCTCTTCTCTCTCTCTTTTCTTTTTTGTTTTTATATATCTATTTAGTTATATTATATATATAATTAGTTTATTTATATTTTAGTTATATTTATATATTGTAGTTATATATGTATATATATAATATATAATTTATATATATATATATATATATATTTATTATGATTAATTATTATATTATATTTATATTCTTTAGTTTATACTGGGTTATGATCGGTTTCTTAATTCTTTCTCTTTGGACCTATGTTAAGCTTGAATAGTCGGCGATTGTAAAGTTGCGGAGTTTTTCCTGTATATATAGTTCGTATTGATATAGTATGTTATATATGGTTTATATGTATTAGTGTGTATATAGTATATTGTCTGAAGATGTTTTGAGATAGTATGTATTATATTTATTATTATATATATTATATTATTACTATATATTATTATATATACTATATATATAATATATATATATATTTTATATTTATATTGTATTATAGCTATATATATATATACTATATATATTATTATATTATATATTATATATAGTATTATTTATATATATATATTATATATATATAAATATAGAAACACTATTTAACTGTTAACTTAAAGCATTTAGACCAATAAAATGGGACGAATTCTAT
Organism: Trachelipus rathkii; assembly: GCA_015478945.1. NCBI lineage: Eukaryota > Metazoa > Arthropoda > Malacostraca > Isopoda > Trachelipodidae > Trachelipus > Trachelipus rathkii. The sequence goes on from JABUQX010050996.1 coordinate 10,668, forward strand.
GGTTGGGGCCTTTCTGTGCATTAGCACTTTATCAACAGATTTAACTATAAAGTATAGATGTAGTATGCCACAAGAAAGGCACCCTCAATATCTTATAGATTTTGTCAACCATTTTTATTGTCTTATGTTTTAGTGTAATATGTTTTATCAATTTAGCGGGTGTTTTATGTTTTATATGCTCGTGTGGTTATACCATGATTTTAAATATATTTAAACTATTATATATCTATAACTTATATTATATATATATTTACTAAGTATATTTTATATTTATATTACTATTATATTATATATTATTATTAATGAATGTTTATTGTTGAAAACTTTTGACTTTTACTGTGTTTGAGAATGGAGCGTTGATATGATTTATTTATTTCAGAAGAATTTGAAGAAATTTCTTGTTGTTATATTTATTAATGGTTCGTATTTGAGATTTTTTTTAGATATGAAATTGATTGAGAAATAAAATAAAATGGGAAGTGCTGAATGGTTATAAATCATCATGTGAGCCTTTAAGGATCGGTGTTTCTCATGGTTCTTTACTGGACACCCTTCTTTTCCTTATCAATATATCGTAAATGATTTGAATGAGGAAATGAAAGTAGGGTTTCTAAGTTTGCTAATGGTATTAAATTAGTATTATTTTTGGAAATGGAAGGTCATGTTTTGGAAGTTAGCATACTGTTGGATTAAACCTATTAAATATTTTGGTTAATAAGTAGCTAACAAATTCAAAAGCTAAAAGTTTAAAGTAATTCACATTGACAACTATTGTAAGGATTTTATTATGACATGAATAAGAGATGATTGGGTGTCTCTCGATAAAGAAATGGGCTTGGGTGAGGTTATTAGCAGTAAATTGAAAGCGTCAGAACCATATTTGGAATCTAAAAATAGAGCTAACAAAATGTTAATAATCCTAAGCCATTATTTGAATACTGAGCATAATATGGTTGAACTCTAAAGATAAGGAAAAACTTGAGGAGGCAATATAACAGAGCTACAAAAAAGGCTTGGGATTTGGCAAATAAGGAATTAAGAGATGAGATTGAGGACACTTGACATGTTTACTATGGAAAGGAGAATCTTAAAGGGGGGAATATAATTGAGGGTTATAAAATATCTTCATCTCTCAATTCTATCGAAGAGATTAAGTTTCTCAAACTAGACCAAGATAGAACTAGAGAGGTCACAATAAGAAAATAAAAAAGAAAGCATTTTGTGTGTATTAAGAAAATGCTTATAACGAGTTAACGTTTAGAATAGTTTAATTCAGGTATGTGATAGACTAGATAAGTAAGTATCACTGCAAACTTGAATTAATCAAAATATTAGGTATATACGTTTTACATGAAGGATTCTCGAAAGTATCATATACTGTTAATACCGAAATTGTTTTATTTTGTTTTTTTTAATATGGTTTAATAGGACGTTTATTCTTAGTAGGTGTTTCTAAAATATTAAAAATATATATCATTTGGGAGTTGATAAATGGTACTTATTTTTTGTTGGGCATTGGACGTTATTTATTTTATATTTATTATCTTTCATTTTTTCATTACACATCATGGTGGAAAAAGTCATGCAGGAAATGTTCAGCATGATGGCAAAAGTCATTTCAGGAATTGGCCATCACCATCACATCTCACCATGAGCAGTTTAAATAAAGAAGGTTTAGCAATTATTGTCTTTTTGTAAGTTTTTTTACAGAAAGTGAACAAATTGCTATCATATTTATTCTGGTTACGGCCGGAATTCCGATAATATATATATAATATTATATATAATATAATATATATATATATATATATATTTTATTAATATAATATATATATATATAATATTCTAATTATAATATATATTTATATATTATATAATAATTATATATTTAACATATATATATATATAAATAAATATATTATAATATAATATTATATAATATAAAAATATATATATATACTATTATATATTAACACAACCCAGAACACACGTATAAAAATATAGTATTGTCATGTCCTAGTTGCCGTAAGCAAAGTATCTCAAAAAACTAAACGCTTACTACAAAAATCCGTCTCATATATTGACGATTTCATCTCGGTATGCCTAAATACAATTTTTGCTGAGTTTAAATAACCGTAACATTGCATTTTTAATAAATTATTAACACAATTATTCCCTTTAGAAGAAAACATTTAAGAGTTTGACTTAGAATCTTAGCAAAGCCCGGAACGCTTAAAGCCGGTCGCCTACTCTCGTCTATATGCATGCATATTCCAGAGCTGTAAAAAAATAATTTAATACATAAATTCTTTTATCTTATCTGAAAGCCAAATATATTAAAAACCGAACCAAATTCTTCTCTCCTCTCACAATATATATATATTCATAACTAGTTACTCACACTATATATAAAATATGAAAGTATATATATATCCTATACGTCTATAATCTATCCCGAATGATTTATTTGTATTTATATATATAATATCGGATCACTCAATAATGTATATACCCATATATTATACTATACTATTGCTCTTATTCCACGGCTAACGGGGATAAGAATGTGATAAGTTTATCTATTGAATATGGCTATTATTCAGTGATATAATCATATATGGATCAAATAATTTTATATCAGGGGTCTACTGTGTATTAGTAGTGCTTAGTTAGAATAATGTAGAGTATTAGGATATTGATCAGATGTTATATTTAAATTTATACTAGAACAGATTGTAGTTATTATTAGAAACGCGATTGGTGGAGGTTCCTAGAATGTAGCAGATCTCCACATAGTAGTGAGTTATTAGTGTATTTAGACGTTATATAATGCGTAGACCGAGCTTATCAATTTTATATAAAATATATAATATTGTCATTAATATAAGTTATATATAAATAATTATATGCTCTTATTAGCTAATATTATATGTAAGTATTATAGTGGGTAGGAGAGATTATAGTGCTTACCTGTTATATTAGTAAATTACTGAATATTGTGAATTGTTGTATTATGCTCCCTGGCAAAACCGGGTGACATTTAGGTGTACGTATAAAGTAATGGCGATGTTAATAATGATATTATATGATATATAGGTAGTAGTGGAATATTGTTATTTGTATTTACATTTAAAAAAGAAGTTATTAACTTTTGTCACACAAGAGAGCTTCATTATCAGACTAACTTTTTTATTTTTATTTACAAATTATATAGCTGATTGTTGTTTTGTTATTTCTTTTCTCTTTATTTTCTGTTAATGGGAGCAAACACTTGATTATGCTGTGCTTCTTGCCCTGTATCCCGGTTATCTTTGTTTTCCCCATACACAACTCGGCTGGAGATATCACTTATATGATACGGGCGTACTCAAGTTACTAATAATAGTCAGGGTTGGGGTACCTAGGTCAGGTATATTGTTATGTAGTATACCCATACATTCATGATAGAGGTAGGGGATGCTCATTATATATATAGTATATAGCTAGAGTATATATTATTACTATACAGTCCAGCCCGTACATAGCTATCTAGATATCTATTCCTTAATAATATATTAAGCTATAGTTAATATATAGTTAATTATATCATAGAACTCTTATTACCATTATTAATCTTACGACCAAACCCTCTCTTTTCCAGTGTTCACAGATAAATTTTCTTTCTTATTTTTTTTTTTTAAATCATTACCATGGAACTTTTTAAAGTCCATCTTAAATTAAATAAAGCTTTAATTAAAAACGGTTTAAATGAACTTTAAAAATTTTAAGATAATATCTTTAAATAATTCATATTTACAATAAGCAAGCTATTCCCTGCTTGAGCACACATTCTTCTTGTAATTAATAAAACTTATTGTTTTTATGTTATAATGCAGGTTTATCATGCGTCGTTTGAAACAATATTTATATTATTACTAATCACTTCAATATGTCGGGAACGGGTAGGCCCGGTAGGCCACTAGTAAAAATGTTTATCAAATACAGCATATTTCCTCACATTTTAATTCATTGTTTCCATTGAAATCCATTTCAGATGCGACTACATCAAATATAAATATATAATAATATATAAATTATTATTTATATTTATAAATAAAAATAAGAGCTGGAAAGATTAACCAATAAGGATATATACTCATTAATACTGTATAAACATATTATATATATTATTAAAATATAATAAATATTTTGACAACTATATATTGAAATAATACATCCTAATAATATAGAATACAAAATAATTAAGGAAAATATAGTACAATAAAATTAATAAAATTTAAATATATATATAATAATTATATATATAATCATCCATTAAACAAATAACTATGATATATATATTACCACTATATATTATAGTAAATATATATATTTATATATAAATATAAATATAATATATATATATATAATATATATTATATACATATTATACCATGAATATAAACATACAAACTACATCAAATATATATAAACTATATATATAATTATAAAATATACTACTTATATATATATATATATCACTTATAATATATATATATATAATACTTAATATAATATAAATATATATATATAATTATTTATATTATTAAATAACTATATATATATATAAGCACCTCAAATCAAATATATTAATATAAATTGTAAACATATTTAGTTTTGACGCAATGCTAATAATAATAGTAGAACTGAAATCAAGTTGAATACCCCGTAAAACCTCATTTTATAATATTAAATCAACAATTATAGACGCTCGCATTCTCTGACTGTCCTTGCTGATCGTTCCGCGCATAATTAGAATTATTTGTACGTTACGTTTGTAATTTTAAAATTATATTTTTCATTCCTTCAGACCTCTGTGAGCATAGGATAAGGTACTCAACACAATTAGTATAATTATGTACATCGTATCCACGTAATTACTATTACTTGCATAATTACTTGAAGTAGGTTCTTCGATGTTTTGATTCAGACGAATGACTAAAATTATTGTAAATTTGTTTGTTTATGCAGAGTAATTTGGTATGTTTATGATTTGCGATATTTATCTTACCTTTCATTTCATGTTAATGTTCTCATTCTTCAATATTATGTGTTTCAGAAGAAGTAAGTATATTCGCCTTTTATTTTTTCCTCGTACCATTTCTTCTGCATTACTTTTTTTTTTTCCTTAAAACCCAAAACATGAAGATGAGAGAAATATTAAAGGGCATGAATTCTCTGGTTGTCACCTTTTTCAATGTATTTATAGTATACTATATACTGATTTATATAAATCTGCAGAATCGGATATCTGTCTTCATAATATTGACAACCCCAGGGCTGGGGAGCTCGGTTGTGAATTCGTCCCTCCCGGCCGCACAAACCACTAGCTCGTAACGCAATTATTCGACGGCACCTGGCACCTGCTCCGGCGCCACCTCATTTTAAATCTGCAGCTCCGACTCCAGAGCCAATACATTGGAAGCTGAGACTCTACGCCATTTTGCTGTTATCTGATAATATTATATACTCACTATTATATTTATATATATATATAATTATACTCAATATATAATATATTATATATATATATATATACTATATATAATATTATTACTATATAATATTATATATATATATATATTATATATATATATATATATTAAGGATGTAAGGTTTAATCAACGGGCAACATCTGATCCATAATTAGGTTAGATATCCAGAATAATCCCGACAGACCGCTGATCAATTCGACAGCCGGGGCCGCGGCACGCCGGCTGGCAGCAGTAGACAATTAGGCCCCATTGGTTAGTGTTGTTTTGGAGTCATCTGTTAAGGATACATTATATATCTATATATATATATATATAATAATATATATATATCATATATATATATATATATATTATATTATATATACTCTTACTACTATAATACTTATATATAATTAATATACTTAAATATATTATATCTTCTACACTTATCTACTACCTATAATATAATATATATATATATATAAGTATATATACTATACTCGCATCTATACTTATCCATCTCTCTATATATTAACCAACTTCTCACTATAATACTACTTACTACTATCAAATAATATACCAAACCCCACCAAGGATAATTACATCAATATATATATATACATCAAAACTATAGGGACATAATACTAACTATATATACGCCCTCATTAACTATATACATATATACATAACCCTACCTATAACTACTAATATATACTATATATCAAACTAATATATATATATACTACTAAGTATAAGGGAACAAATACTAAAACACCACTATATTATATATATATATAATATTAAATATACCAACTCACAATATAATATCACCTCCTATCAGATATTAAATCTTAGATACGGGGTATACCAAGGGCATCCCGACAGACTAAAATTTAAAAAAAAAAAAAATTTGATGATTCTATTTCACTCCGAGTTAATAGAGTACACAAGCTACCACACAAATATACCAAACGCAGCAAGTAGCTTAACATTAGATAAGGGCAGATTTAAAAAAAAAATTGATATTCATTTAAATCGTACACACATTCGAACGGGAGAGAAAAAGAAGCTGATAAAATCTTTGTACTTACTGTATGTCCAAATCGACACATTGAAACTAAGGGATAAAATTTCGACGATTTTTCCCGTCGTCTATTTGGTTACATCGGTCCTAGTTAAAGCTCAAAAGTTGAAATTAGTTGCTAATAAAATATTTATAACAGTAACAAGAGCAGGGCACAGAAGAATTTTATTGATTCTTGCTCCGCTGAAATGCTTACCATAGATCCAACTCCAGCTCCGTCTCCTACAAAATTGTTA
>JABUQX010050996.1:25000-27500 GCA_015478945.1 Trachelipus rathkii
GAAGGTGATTGATTTCTGTGAAGAGAGAGGTATGTGTGTAAGTAATACTTTCTTTAAACACAAGAATATCCATAAGTATACTAGAGTTGGTGTAGGTAGAGATGGTATCGAAGTGAAAAGTATGATTGATTTTGTGTTGGTGAAGAAGGAGATGTTGAAGTATATGTTGGATGTTAAATCAGTGAGATGTTTAGAAATGGGATTATCGGATTATTATGTTGTTCTATGTAAAATTAAGTTAGGGGGGCTTGGATGGAGAGGAAGGTGATACGGAAGGAAGAGGGTAAAATTAAGAGTGAGAAGTTTAGTGAACAAGGTAATAAGGATAAGTATGTAAGAACGCTCGCAAGTAAATCAGTTGAATGTGAACAAGCTGAAACTAAATAAATCTGGAAGCAATTGTTAGCAGTGCAAAAGAAGTATGTGGGTGTGCTAAAGTAGGAAGTAAGAATGCTAACAGTGAGTGGTGGAATGAAGAGGTGATGCAAGCGGTTAAAAGTAAAAAAAAGAGCGTGGTTGAATGTACTAAAAGCAAATGATGAAATTTCAAAAGAAAGATGCTTGGAATTATATAAGGAGGAAAAAAGAAATACTAAAAGGTGCATACGTAGGAGAAAAACAAGAGGTAAATGAACAGTTTGGAAGGAGGATGAATGAGGACATACAAGGGAATAGGAAGCTCTTCTGGAAGGAAGCGCGAAAGGTTAAGAATGAGAAAGGGGAATCTGCTTAGGAATATGAATAGGGAGAGCGTTTCGTAACTGATGAAATGGATGTGAGGGGTGTGGAAAGAACACTTCGAAAATCTGTATAATATTGGCAGTAATGAAGAGGTGATAGTGACTGTGTGTGGGTTTGATGGTGCAAGAAGGAATAGGTATTTTGGGGATGAGGTTATTAGCAAAGAAGAGGAAATGGGTAGAGTGAGATAGTTGAAGAATGATAAATCTGCAGGTATAGATAAAATTACTGGTGAAATGATCAAGAACAGGCATAGTTTTTGAAAAGATTGGATCTTGGGATTTGTATGACCCGTTTATGGGAGGGTATAGTTCCAGGAAATTATGAAGGAGGCAGTAATAGTACCCTTATATAAGGGAAAGGAGATAAAGGGAACTGTAGAAATTATAGGGGAATAGTTTATTGTGTGTTATAGGGAAGATATATGTTGGTATTTTGGTCGTAAGATGTCGAGTGACTGGAGGACTGATTGGTGAAGAACAAGGTTTAGGAGTAGTAGAGGATGTGTGGATCAAATCTTTACATTGAAGCAAATGAGGGAGAAGAAGAATAAATTGTATTTAAGTTTTATGGATTTGCAACAGGGGTATTGATAGGTTTAATAGGGAAGCTCTATGGCAGGTGTTAGTGATATACAGTGTTGGTGGTAGGCTTCTGAATGGAATCAAAAGAATGTATGACGATAGTGAGGCGTGTGTAAGAATAAATGGTGTCAAAAGTGATTGGTTTAGTATTAATAGCGGAGTGAGGCAGGGTTGTGTTATGTCTCCTTGGTTATTCAATTTGTATATGGATGGGGTTATGAAAGAATTGAAGGTGGGCGTGACAGGAAATGGTGTTAGTATGATGGAGAATGGAGATGAGTGGAGGGTGCCCTACCTATTATATGCGGATGATTTGGTTTTGTGTGGCCAATATGAAGAGTTTGAGAGGATTGGTAGAGAGATTTGGCAGGGTGTGTAAAAGGAGGGGTTTGAAAGTAAACGTAGATAAAAGTAAGGTTATGGTTGTGAGTGAGGACAGTCCTCAGTGTGAAGTTATGTTAGATGGTGAGCAGCTGGAACAAGTGTCTGAGTTTAAATATTTAGGGTATATGTTGGATGCCAGGAAGGTGGCTGGTGCAATAAAATCGTTGGTGAATGTATAGGGACTAAGTCTTTAGAGTGCTAGGGTCTTACATGACGGTATGTTGTTACCTGTGTTATTGCATAGTAGTGAGACTATGGTTTGGAATAAGAAGTATAGATCTAAAGTTCAATGTGTTCAGATGGACAATCTTAGGGGCATGCTAGGTGTGAAAAGAATTGATAAAATGAGGAATGAACGTATTAGAGAGTTGTGTGGTGTGAAGAAATGGGTAAACGAGAGAATAAATGAAAATATGTTGAGATGGTTTGGTCATGTGGAAAGGATGATTGATAGTCGGTTTTTAAGCGGATGTATAGTGGCGAGTGTGTTGGAAACCGACCGGCTGGGAGATCGAAGAAGTGGATTGAGTCAGTAAACGAATGTCTGGAGGAGAGAAATGTGAGTTTGGCAGAGGCGAGAATAAAGGTGCATAATAGGAGAGAATGGCGGGGTTTTTGTGAGGGGGTATGGTTGTGGCCCACCTGGGTCAAGGGATGAACCCTTACACTGACGATTTACCATAGTGAGGGTCCGCCGCGCCCCGAGCCCAAGGGTTGATTTTCTGACTGCGACGAGTCCTTACTAATTAATGGTACAGAGGGGGGTAAACTGGGCTTTCGCTAGGCTTTTA
>JABUQX010050996.1:32500-40000 GCA_015478945.1 Trachelipus rathkii
ATGGGAAGAATAGGATTCGATCTGCTTGCGGAAAACAGTGCTCCTTTTGTTCATGAATTGTTTATTAATGAGCTTCCATCTCGCATACAAGAAAGTTTAATGACTCTGGCAGACGATAGCAGTCTTGAAAAAATTACAAAAGTAGCAGATAACTTATATAAGAACTTTTATAGGAATGACTACGAAACCCCCCACGAGAGAAGGGGGAGAGAATATTGGGGGGCGGTAAATTATCTTCAAGGAGAACAGTTCCCGACCCAAGAGAGCGGCACATATGGAGAGAGTCGAAATATAAACAACAACAACGATCCTCAAGTTTCAGAAGAGGCTAAAGTAAACAAAGAGTTCTTTCGAGAGATGAAAGGGCTTCTCAAGTCTCTCACCAAGGTCGCAGGACAGCTGAGTGAGGCCGCTGCCAAACCGACTCGTACAGAAGAACAACCATCATTTCAAAATAGAAGAAATGCTCCTAGAGATCGTAAACAAGGCAACACTGTAAATGCGGAGTTGCTAGGCGAGTTATGTAAACCACACTCCAGATTTCTCCATAGAGTTACACCTGTCATTCGGAATTTTGTCCTATGTATTCTTTGGTATTCCCGCCAAATGGAGAAAGTCAGCAAGTCCATGAGTCACATCCCCAAAGAAGGCAGGGAAACGCATCAGATCCCCCCTCGAACAGGAGTTAGGGGGGGAGGTGAATATTTTAGATGAAAATTATCGTATTTTTAATTATGGGAATTTTGCTGAAGTAAATAATTTGCATGCGTATACTAGTAGGTTTAATAATAATTATAATAATAATAATATGAATAATAATAGATATGTTTGGTATTCTAATGGGTATAATAATAATAATAGGGAGGTAGCTTTGAGTAATTTTAAGAGTAACGGGCAAAGCGCTCTATGGCATGTACAAGGAGGTTATCTTCCTTACAACGAGGCTCTGAGTATCCCGAATAGTGATGAGAGTATCGATGTGACCCATACGATACCCACGTTGGCCTCTACCGACGCACAAGATATGTTAGCGACGGATGCTCCCACAGGAGAAAGTCCGGTCATAAATAATATGTCTGTATTAAATAATGTAAGAGATTATAAACTTTATACTATTATGGATAAAATATCAAAAAGAGTCTTTATTTTAGATAGTGGTAGTGAGATCAATTTACTCCCTATGGATGGAGATAATAATATATCGATTATTGGTCAAATTAAAGCAGCCAATGATACCGTAATTGACGTATACTCAAGCGAAATTGTTACAATTGATTTTGGTTTAAAGAGAACTTATGATGTAGAATTTTTAACAACTAAATTGCCAATTTGCATATTAGGTATGCCGTTTTTAAAAAAATTTTCGTTTAATATTAATTTTGAAACAGATATGTTAACTGATACTCAGAGCAAGGAATGTATAAATTTGTGTGATAAAACAATTTGTAGAGATAAGGCTTTTATTCATACTCTCTCTCAATTTTCCTCTTCTGTAGCTCATAATGAACTTTTTAGTGATATACCTATAGTTAATAATCTGGTAGTTGAATTTAAACATTTATTTATAAATGCATATTTACCGGAAAATTTTAAGGCTCGGGAAGAGCAGCTTAAAGCTTGGGATGATTTGTTCAGAGAATTTGGGGGAGGGGGGAACGCGGAGTCGAAACTTAAGAATAGAAATGGGGGGGGGGATACTTGTGCTTTACGTGGGGGAGAGGAGACGAGCATTCCAACTGCTATCTTGAAGGAATTAGCTTCACTCTTTCCTTATAAAACTAATATAAGCGGAGTTCCAATAAAAATGAAACCTCGTCGTATTCCTCATAAATTATTCGAACAAACAAAGAGGGAGCTATTAAATTTAGTAAAAGCGAAAGTTTTAAAGAGGGCACCATCGCAATGGAGTTTTCCCATCAGCGCGTTGGAAAAAAATGGGGGAGGGGTACGAATCGTGTGTGATTTTAGAAAACTTAATTCCGTGGCGAAAAATGATGTATTTGCTATGCCGAATATAAATGATATATTTAGTGGGCTTCATGGGACAAAGGTATTAAGTAAGCTTGACGTCACGAACGCGTACTATTTACTGCCTTTAGCAGAAGCCGATCAACATTATTTTACTATAAGTACAATGATCGGAAATTTTTCTTTTAGACAATTACCAATGGGATTTAAAAATTCGAGTTCATGTTTCATGAGATTTTTAACTATATTACTTCAAGGCATTCCCGGTGTACACGTGTATTTAGACGATATTTTGATAGGGACCAAAGATTTATCAGACCACGTGTTGGTACTTAAACAAGTATTTGAGAGATTAAATTATTTTAAAATTTGTTTAAATAAAAAAAATGCGAATTTGGGGTAAAAAGATTAAGTTATTTGGGTTTTGACTTGACGGAAGAAGGGCTTGCGCCATTATCTGAAAAAGTTAAGGAAATAATTAATGTTCCTCGGCCGGTAACCATAAAAGAAGTACGTTCGTTTGTTGGCCGAATTTCCTTTTACCGTCAAAATATACCGTGTTTTACAAATCTAACATTGCCTTTGTATAATTATTTAAAGGGAAAAAATAGCTCTAATAAAAAAATCACGTGGTCTCCCGAGGCTGAGAAGTCTTTTGTAGATATAAAACAAGCGATTCGTCACGCCTCTCGGCTCAGGTTTCCAGCAGTTGATGCGCCTCTCAAAGTGTACATTTATGCAAATCATAAAGCTTTTAATACGGTAATTATGTCTGACGATGAGAATGGGACTCCTTTTGCTTTTTATAGTGGGTCTTTTAATACAACAGAAAAAAAATATTTGCCAGTAAATAAGCTATTATTAGGGTTAACAAAATTATTCAAGAAATATGGGGCAATTTTAGCGGGAAAGCCTGTACGCATCTGTACGTGCTCTCGTGCGTTTGTATATAAGATAAAGCATGCTAATGATGTACAAAATTATAATGCTAGGGAATTGAGGGAACTAGCTATTTTGAGTACTTTTAATATCACGATGGAGTTAATTACCGAAAATCAAAATGCGTTATTAAAATATTTACTTGCGAATAATATTGCCCGAGATGAGGATGAGGTAGGAGAAGATGCAGGTTCAAATAGTGTAGTCTGTGACTCCGCCCACCGATTCACGACAGCCAATGAGCAATCGGCTGAGAATACTATAGCGACTGACGTAGGTGCTATTAACTTGGTAATGAATGAAAACGCGCCGATCGATCTCTCGGTTAGAAATGAAGGCTGCAGCCGCACTGAAGCGGCCAAATTGGAAATTTCCAAAATAAATTTAGTAACCACGTTTGATAAAAATGCAAAAATATTATTCTCGCATTTCAAGCGAGATTTGGACTTTGAAGAAATTAGACTACACCAACAGTCAGATAAATACCTTAGTGATCTGATGGCGAAGAGAGAGAAAACAACTTTGAAGTTAATAAGGCAGAAATTCTTTTATAACAAAAAGGAGATAGAATTAGTGGTCGATGTCTCTTTAAACTATTCGCGCGTTTTTGTGCCGGAAAAGAGTGTGCAGAACGTAATCAGCGACTACCACAATAAAGGACATTTGGGTGTGAATAAAACCCTCCTTAGCATAAAAAATGAATTTGTGTTCCAGCATATGCATAAGAAAATAAAACAGTTTATCCGCACGTGCTCAGCATGTCAAAAAAATAAAACAGTACCAGGTATAAGTCCTGATTACGGTGTTTTTAAAGAAGTGACGAAGAAGTTTCAAGCCGTTCATGTTGACATACTGAAGTTACCTAATGCAAGAGGATACAAATACCTACTTACCTTAATTGACCGCTACAGTAAGTACTTGTTCGCGGTGCCTCTTAAAGAAATAAATTCGGGAGAAATATTGAATGCATTCATTCACGAGCTATTTCCATTCTGTGGAATTCCTCAGGTAATTATTTCGGATTTAGGTGCGAATTTCACTAGTCGCTTGTTTGAGGAAGTTTGTAGGGCCGTGGGAATGGAGCACCGGACTACGTGTAGCTCAAATCCTAGATGTAATGGCCTCCTGGAGGTAAGTCATAGGAATTTGCTGGCTTGTCTGAGATGTATGTTGCAGGAACATGATTTAAGCCCCTCCGACTGGCCGAGCCTCTTACCTATGGTGTTATTCACTCTGAGGCTCGCGCCGATAACAAAGAACGGTCTTAGTCCCGCAAACTTGATGTTTGGCCAAAATATAGCAATACCTAGTGGATTAGTTGATCCTGCTTCGGAAACGGCCCCAATAGAGTATAATGCATATGTTAAAAAGCTAGCCGCTCTTTTGGCGCAGCCGCTGGCTCCACACACCAATTATAAAAATCGACACGTCTTTGTGCCTAAAGGGTTGCATGAGGCAAAATTTGTCGTGGTGCGGCAGACACAGTTTAATGTCGGCAAACTAGCTCCCCGCTATGTCGGCCCTTTTAAAGTTATAAAAGTTAATAAACAGAACGTACTTATCGAAAAAAATGGGAAACCTCATTTAGAAAATTTAAGGAACGTTCGCATATATTATAACTTAGTAGATTTAGAAAGAAAAAAAAAAAAAAAAAAAAAAAAAAAAAAAAAAAAAAAAAAAAGTAAATAAATAAATAAAATAAAATACTAATCCGTTTTCTTTCAGATGGTAAAAACGCCTAAAGTAAAGGTGTTACATAGAAATGAAGAATTGCCTCCAGTAGGAGAGCTATTATGTTAGGTGAAAATTATTGTTTTACCCTCTAACTTTAGTAGCCACTGTCTCCTCTATCCTAAACTTTTTTTAAAATTGTCAGAAGGGGGTGTTACAGGCAACTTTTGAGATAACCATTATGTACCGTACTCGTTACATTGTATAAAATTTATAAAGGATATATGTAAGTGCTACCCAGATTTCTGGTGCACAGCTGTAAGAAAAGATTGTACAAAAAAGTCCTGTTGCCGAAATAACTGTTTCTTTCTTTATTTTTGTATAGTGTCAAGGTCACCGAGGTGCCGCTGTAACCAACGGCATGCCATGGTGATAGAGCCAGTTAGAAAATAGACCCGGGCGAGCTAACAGCTTTGCTCTCTCTCGGGATAATAATTTGTAAAGTTATCAAAGACACATTTAAAGAATAATTGATATTGTAGGAATAAATATTTCTTTTTGAACAATAGTTAAAACACTTAAATTGTGTTCTTGTAAAATAATCATAAGAAGTAATTAATAAAGAAATAACTAAAGAAGCGTTTCGCTATTCCAAAACCATTTTATTGTTTGCTATATCAAAGTGATCTATTAAATAGGGCCAATTAATAATTATAAAGATCAGTCTTTGTTCATATATATATATATATATATATATATATATATATATATATAAAGGGGAGGAAAATTTTGCTACCGTGATTATCCCTCATTAGACATATATTACCTTTATATATATATACTTTATATATATAATATATATATATATATTCCCTAATCTATTTTGCTCATTTCTTTGACTGACACACACATTCAAATTTGTATCGGCGGGAGAAGTCTGCCATTGATTTAGGATCGATCCTGATAATTCGCAACCGGTGGGTGTTAGTACATGCTTCTTGGCCTTTTGCCACTTTATATATATATATATATATATATATATATATATATATGCTATATATATATATATATATATATACTACATATATATACTAAGTCTATATGTTCATATATATATATATATATATATCAGTAGTTAGTACTGTTGTTGTTATTGAAAGATTACTTATCAAATTTATTTTCCTTTAACTGGAAATATTAAACACATCGAAATTTCTGGAATCGTGGTTGAAAAAAAAGGGGGGGGGCTTTCTTTTTTACCTTTGGAGTTCGTTTTGTTGAAATGAGAATGACGTCATCTTCTGCTACGACTTCTGAGGTTTATAACCTTTATTGTTGTATCTCGTCGATCATGTCCGGAATTGACTTCCTTTCCGAGTGACTTTAAAACTTGCCAAACTTGACATAACAAATCAAAATCTATTTATATAAAAAATGAATTTCGATTCTGTTCAATTTTTTCTGTCTTTATTTTGAAATAAGAAGAAACAGATTCGATTTCGGTTTCAAGCACAGATTGCATAAGTGATGCCGAAAGGAACTCAAATTTTGTAATTTAGTGTATATATATATATATATATATATAATATATATATATATATATATTTTATATATATATATATATATATATATATATATATATATATATATATATATATATATATATAACTCTTATATAACTCTTTGATATAATATTTTTATATTTTGTATATATATATATATATATATATATATATATATATATATATATATATATATATATTATTCGTGGATTTGGTTTCCTGGAAACATCTTAAATTTTTTCAATATATCCCCGATGAATATTTTTTTCATATCTGAATATCCCTGATGAATATCTTTTTCTTCTCTCCAACCCCTGGTGGGTCCTCTGTTCTTTTTCATTTCGGTGAATTCGAGTAATTTGTTGCGTGCCTGTTATATCAAAGACCTTGGATTGGATCTGGCATGCAACTTTAGTGATTTAAACTTTCCTTTTTCGGTATTTATCATTCTCTTTGATTTCCTCTCCGGTCGGTCTTTAGCAACTGTTTTAAATGACCACAGTTTTTATCCTTTAAATCTCAGTAGTGGTGTTCCGTAGGTTTCTGACCAATCCCCAACTCTTTTTCTATTTTTATAATTACCTTCTAACTAATATATGTGACTTTTATCATCTATCTACCCCTATACCGACGACTCGGCTGCAAATGACTAATGCTAAGAGGAAGACCTTGAACAACTAACCTTTTTATCTTTCCTGCTTTTGTAATTGAGTAACAGTAAATAAGGTTGTCTTCATTTGCCTTAAAAACTCAGTTCCTTCATCTTTATACGTGACGTAATCTTCCACATAATTATAATATCTTTCAAAACACACCTCAAATCTTCTTTGTCCTCAATTTATTTGATATTATTAACTTTTCTCGTGATCATTTTTCCCTTTTCCAAACAAAGTTCTGAAGGTTAGGCTTTCTGAGACGTCTTCAGAACTATTTCATACCATTTCAATTGTTTGCTCTGTATATGGAGGTATGCTTCGTATATTTATGTGGTTCTTGAAAACGGTTTTCATCTCTCATCACTTTCTGGCCATAGAACTGCTGTATCAACTCGCCTTAAAAGGACTTTATTACTACCAATTATTATCGAGTTCTCCCTTCGCTGGAAAGCTCGTGAGACTAACCTTTCCTTACTTACAGTTTCATTCTTTCCTTTCAAGCTTTCTGACCCAGACTAAATCGCTATACTCATTTTTACATATTGTCTACTTGTATGGTAACGAAAACCTGGGACATCCTTCTCTTTTTCCTACTATCATTCGACTTTCAGTTGTAATTCACTTTCAGTTGTAATCAGATTGTACAATTAGTTTTTCCCTCTGCTGAAATAATTCAATATAGCCACTTTATTTCTCCCCCCCCC
>JABUQX010050996.1:42500-52500 GCA_015478945.1 Trachelipus rathkii
GTGGAGCCTGAGTCTGAGCTGTTTATTTTAAATGGGTGGAGTCGGAGGCGGCAAAAAAGTTAACCGGCTTCGCTTTCCTCCTTAGAATTTAACGATCTCGAGTTTAATCTTTTGAAAAATGTGGTTCGAAGAGGTCTTACGATATAGGGGCCGGGCCATTAATTTTCGCATGGTGCAATTTATCTAACTAATTTCAACCTAATGCAATAAATCAATAATAATAATAATAATAATAATAATAATAATAATAATAATAATAATAATAATAATAATAATAATTAAATACCTTCACTTAAAAATATGTACACCTTTTCTTAATTTTGAGGTTTACCGGAATTTTTTTTCTTTTATAAATTATTAAATTCCTCGCTTGTGAATGTGAAAAGCATCGAAGATAAAACGAAGCAAGTTTTTTTTAGTTAAACACACACGCACGCACGCACACAATCACTCACTCGCTCGCTCGCTCACACAAAAAAATATCAAATTCAATTTTTTTTTTATAATTAAAGTAGGAACATTCATTTCTCATAAAAGAAACATTAGTTTCGTGTTCCGTATATTATAATATATTAACACACACACTTTCTTCAAAAGTTTCTCTGAACTTACAAACACAATGCAAACTATATATATATATATATATATATATATATATAAAATATATATATATATATATATATATATATATATATATATATATATATATATATATATATATATATATATATATATATATATATATATATATATATATATATATATATATAAAGTCCGTAGTCAAGGGAGGTTGAGGTGGTCTGAACCCCCTTTCTCCCCAAAATTATGTAAACTAGTAAAAAATTTGATTGCTTGAGAGTCTTAAATAATTATTAATTTATTAGAATAGATAAAAAGGATAATAAAAGCAATTTAAGAATATATATTATGAAAATAAGGAAAAGATATTTGTGGTTCGTGAAGATTTCTTAAGTTTAGTTACTGGTGAAAGCACAAAAAGATGATCTCTAGGGAAGGTAATACTATGAAGATTGAGATAAATAATGGCTTTGTGATTGGACAACGATATAATTGGTGCAGCAGCGATGAAGAAAAGTTTATAGATGTTGAAGCTGTCGAAAGTATCCAGCGGCATTGGGGTTCTCATTGCTGTTCACATACATATGGAGTACAACACGTTAGAAACAACTGGGCATTATTTTAGGTCACTAAGACGGGCAATTATTTTAATGGAATGAAATAGGAAAGATTTTCCCTGAGGAAAAATGGGCAAAATTAACACGAATGGGCAAAACATGGTGGGTTGGAAGTTGCGATGGATTGTTATGAATTAGGGAAGTTTTTTATTAAATGGAAGTTTTTAAAAATGGAAGTTTTTAAAAATGGAAGTTCTTAAAAATGGAAGTTTTTAAAACAATTGTTGAAGCTTTAGAGAAGATTCAGGTGGATGTTGAACAAAACTTCTTATTTTTCTTTATGAAGAAATTAGAATGCCGTTTGACAAAATCAACGTAAAAGGAAAATAAAAATTAAAGCAATTGCAATTTCTTGATGATCTTTCAAACCAGTTGAAAAACAAGTTAGTGTGAGTCATAGATCCATATTCCATATTTATCAATCTTAGTAAAGCCATAAAAAAAATTTAAGGAATTTTTTAAATAAATTTGGTTTATATACACATTTGGATTGTTAAGAATTTTATCAAATATCATCACTCACAACGTGCACTCCTTGAAAGATATTTTTCTGCTTTGAAAAAGCTCAAAACATTTTTTCTCAATTCTAAAAGGGAGGAAAGACTAACAGAATTGATTTTAATGAGTGTTCAACATAGTTACATAACATAAAAGGAAGAAGTTATCAATGATTTTGTTCTGAAGAGAGCAAGAAGAATTTTTTAATATATATAAAATTTTTTTTTTATTTTGAAATTTCTATCAATGATTATTTTATTACCTTTTATTCAAATAATATATATATATATATATATATATATATATATATATATATATATATATATATATATATATATATATATATATATATATATATATATATATATATATATATATATATATATATATATATATATTATATGAGATAGAGAGAGAATAAGAAAAATTCGAAGACGAGAGAAGCGTGATCCTTCGATTGTAATTTTATAATTGAGACAGACTGTAGTGGAAGTGGGTCAAATCAGATGGGAATAAATCCCAAGGTGTGCGAGATTTATCACATTTTTGCATTGTAGATATATATATATATATATATATATATATATATATTTAAGTATATATATATATATATATATATATATATATATATATATATATATATATATATATATATATATATATATATATATATATATATATATATATAATTGGAAATATTCTTTATTTTTGTTCAATTACGCAAGATAAAGATCCTGACGCGTGTAATGACACGCTGGTCGAGACAAAGAGGCCGTTCGAAGAAGAAGATTATGCGGTACCTGAACGTAGAGCCAAACAGGGTACCGCGCATGGTGAATAATGGTATTATTATTCACCATGCGCGGTACCCTGTTTGGCCCTACGTTCGAGTGCGAGCGGGAGGAACCGTAATAATGCTCTTCTTGGACAGTAGAAGTATTCTCGGTTTACTCTTTTGTCTCGTCGTAGCGTAGTGGTCAAACACATGCACGCTCATCTGCTAGGGTCCAGGATCGTATCCTAGCATTTTGAAAATACATTAGGGAGTATTTACAATTACAAATTTGATTGCAAGGTTAAAATTATTGCATTTCATTATACATAATAACCCCCGGTTTATGGTATTATTATTCACCATGCGCGGAGTAGTATAGGGCCGTAAACTGACATCCAGCGAACCCGTTGGTCATTTTGACCAACGCGGATTTTACCTGACCTTGACCTTTTTTGAGCCCAAATTTTTACCTGACCTTGACCTTTTTGGGCAACCCAAATTTTTTGAGAACCCAAATTTTTTTGAGAACCCTAATTTATTGAGAACCCTAATTTATTGAGAACCCTATTTTTTGAGAACCCTATTTTTTTGAGAACCCTAATTTTTTGAGAACCCTATTTTTTTGAGAACCCAAATTTTTTGAGAACCCAAATTTTTTGGCAACCCTAATTTTTGCGAAGGGTTGCGCCAAACGGTTGCGTCAGCAACCGTTGTATGTATCCCCCCCTAATTTTTCGACCAACCCTTTGGTCTTCCATGGGTCAATTTTGGCCCACCCTAATTTTTGACCACCCTTTAGGGGCTTAGCCCTATTTTTTGATATTTCGGTCACACCTACACACGCGCGCGCGCACACACACACACACACACACCCATAGCCTACACCTAGCCTACACCCAGCCTCCATATAGCCTACACCCAGCCTACACCCAGCCTACACCTAGCCTTCACCTAGCCTACACCCGCACCTAGCCTCCACCCATCCTTCACCTAGCCTACACCTACACCTAGATTCCACTCAGCCTTCACCTAGCCTCCACCCAGCCTTCACCTAGCCTACACCTACACCTACACCTAGTCTCCACCCAGCCTTCACCTAGCCTACACCTAGACTCCACCCAGCCTTCACCTAGCGTACACCTATACCTAGCCTACACGTGCCCCTACAACTTTGATGGCTCAACTTTTATGATTCAACTTTGATGACTCAGATTTATTGATGGTTCAACTTTGATGGTTCCCAATCACCGTAAGAAGTATCTAGGGATGTTCTATTAGTATTCTATGAGTATTCTATGAGTGCCAGGTGAGTGCCATGAGTGCCAATGAGTGCCAAGTGAGTGCCACATAGTGCAGTGAGTGCCAACTGAGTGCCACTTTTTCAAGCCTTTTCTAGCCTCACCCTAGAATAGCCTAATATGGGTGTCTACCCTAGGTAATAAGGTATGAGGAATCGATTGGTATATATTATAAGTTGCTAGGATGCTTCCTACTATGAGTTAGCAGATTTTTTAGTGTTATAGTTTATATGTGTAATTATATATATATATATATATATATATATATATATATATATATATATATATATATATATATATATATATATATATATATATTTTTTTTACACACACACATACACACACACACTATACACATATACTACATACTATGACAGATAGTATATCTATGACACTTATAAGCACTTACACTCTCCATAGACACTTACATTAAACCATATACACTTACATTCACACCCACACACAGATACACTTACACTTACACTCACACACTCGATATTTTGATGCCTCAACTTTGATGCCTCAGCATTGATGCCTCAACTTTGATGGTTCATCTTTGATGACTCATCTTTGATGACGTCATCTTTGATACCATCTATATTGATGATTCATCTTTGATACATTTTCTAACCTTTTCTAGACTTTTCTACCCCACATCATAGAACAGAGCTAATATTGATGTCTTCCCCTAGTTCATAAGCGTACCATCAGGGCGCCGCATGCGCCCTCCGCGCGAAGGCTGACAACCCCGCACCCGCAGGTGCGACCCGCCGCGTGCGCCCGCAGGCGCAATATTTCCGCGTTCCCGCCCGCCGCGTGCGCCCGCAGGCGCAATATTCCCGCGCGAATGAAAAATATATATAATATGAGTCATTCATTTTTATTTCATACTTAAACATTTCAAAGAATTTCTTTTCAAATATACTATGAGTCATTCATTTTTATTTCATACTTAAACATTTTTATTAAAAACATTTTCGCGAACCTAAAACTGTAACTCATTACAGACCTATTATTTAACACATATATTTATTAACCATTATTTTTACTTAATACTTTTTACTTAATACTTTTTAATTTATAAATTTTTAAAAATTGTATGTAAGAAGAAAAAATCCAGAGTGTCTGATATATAATCCTTTATTTTACTACAATTGTACGAAAGTATAAACATTACAACTTTACATACCTTAAAGCAGTAAATCAGTAAATCAATAGAGGTGTTACCTAACAACAAAGGGGGATTAGTATGCTTTTGTTTTACTGTTTTACTGCTTTAACTCATGTTTTACTGCTTTAACTCTCATGTTTTACTGCTTTAACATATGTTTTACTGCTTTAACTCACATATTTATTAACATTACATACCTTAAAGCAGTAAATCAGTAAATCAATAGAGGTGTTACCTAACACCTAAGGGATTAGTATGCTTTGTTTTACTGTTTTAACTCATGTTTTACTGCTTTAACTCACTGCTTTTCTGCTGTTTTAACTCACATACATTACATACCTTAAAGCAATAAGAAAATCAATAGAGGTGTTACCTAAAACCTAAGGGGGATTGGTATGCTTTTGTTTTACTGCTTTACTGCTTTAACTTTCTGCTTTACTGCCTTTAACTCACATACATTACATACCTTAAAGCAGTAAATCAGTAATCAATAGAGGTGTTACCTGTCACAACAAGGGATTAGTATGCTTTTGTTTTATTGCTTTACGCTTTACCTTTCTGCTTTACTGCTTTAACTTTCTGCTTTGCATTGCTTTAACTTTCTGCTTTAGTATGCTTTTAACTTTCTGCTTTACTGTTTTAACTTTCTGCTTTACTGCTTTAACTTTCTGCTTTACTGCTTTAACTTTCTTTTACTGTTTTAACTCATATATTTATTAACATTATGTTTTTTATTTTGTTTTAATACTTTTTATTTATTTTATTATTATTTTTATTTATTTTTATTATTATTTTTATTATTTTTATTATTTTATTTTTATTTTTATTATTATACTTAGTGTTATTTACTTCATGCCTATTGTTATTATTATTTAGAATACACATACACACACACACACACACACACACACACACACAGATTTACTTACACCCACACACAGATTTACTTACACACGCAGATTTACTTACACTCACACAGATTTACTTACACTCACACACAGATTTACTTACACTCACACAGATTTACTTACACTCACACACAGATTTACTTACACACACAGATTTACTTACACACACACACAGATTTACTTACACACACACACACACACACACACACGCACACTCACTTACACATATAACGTATAATTTATTAAAACATTTTATGTTTTAATTAAACACGTACATTTATATTACTCATTCAAATATAACTAAAATTATTTCAAAGTTTCTTAAAACTTTTATAATAAATCAATCATTATCTTTGAACAAAGAATTTATTATTAACTGTTAATACTTTTTGTTTATAAATTTTATAACTATCAAGTTTTAAAATAACTTTTACTAAAATTTTATGAAATTTTATTAAAAACATATATTTTACGTACCTTAAAGCAATAAATCAGTAAATCAGTAAGGCCAGCCCCTAGCACCCCTCTACACCAAGCTATGCCACGTTTTGTTCTATTGACTTACTGCTTTACATCATCTTTAGCCATGTAATAAGTAAAATAAGTTCTTCTCTGCTAACATAACATGTATTTATTAAAATCTTTCTAAGTTCTTATTTAAAAATAACAATTATTCACTTACATTTATATTATTCGCTCGATGTTAACTAAAAATATTTCAAAGTTTTTTTAAATAATTCATTTTCTTTTATTATTATTATTATCTATGTACTGACAATCCATCACGAGAAAAAAATAACAACCCGCACTCCTTACAGATACGAAACTGACCTTCAAAATGTGTTGAAATAACTACTTTAGGCCTAAATTAATAGTTTTGTAGCCTGGGGGCGATTTAGGCCTAATTCCAGGTCAAAATATATTTCAAACTGATCTTTTCTGTAAAATGTGGTGCAATAACTACGTTAGCCCTAAATTTAGGCCTAAATTTAGTATTCCATGCTGATTTAAGTTTCCACACCAGGTCAAAAGGTAATTCCAGTATATAGACAAGAATCATTGTTATTATTATTTCTTTTTATAAATATATTTAAAACTGAAAACATGCTGGATCGGTAAGATCCTTTAAGCAGGTAAGAAGGAAATGTTTTCCTTACGTGATTGGTCGGAGTAATCCTTATCTCTATATGACCCGTATGTGATTGGTCGAGAATTATTTATCATCTTTGAAAATTAACTTTGTTCTTTAAACTTGTATTTGAGCAGGTGTGTTTTATTATCTTTTAGACCCAACTCATTTTAAAATCATAGTCATTTTAGCTGTTAAGCGGTGCACAAGTTATCTGATTTGTATTAAAAGTGTTTTATTTTTACTAAGTGTATATCACATTTATAATAAATACTTACATTGAGGAATAATTATTAATTTCACTAGAATAGATAATAATTAATTCACTAGATTTATAGTAGATCACGTGAAGCAAAACGCAAGAGCGCCTGCAAGCGCGACCCGGTGCGGAACCATGCATGAACCCGCCGGCGTAATATTACTACGCGGTCGCGAAAATATGGGGCGTTGTATTTCAAAGGGGTAGGGCATACATCCTAGAGGTTGATATCTTTTGGACACCGACCCATTCAGTATGTATAATATTAGTTTGTGTACTGTATCAAGGTATATTTACGAACCTTATAACATGTGTTCAATCGCATTAGTTTATTTAAAGTCCTGGTATATCAGTGTTTATTACAAACCAAGGGAGATATTCTCGATGGTTGCCGAATGCATACAACATCTGATATAGAAGAGGTATGAACTTACATACTTCGATGTAATTTTGAAGTATAATGATATGATACCAATACTGGAAATCCATAAAGAGAAATTACGGTTTGTACAATGAGGGGAAGTTTATTATGCATGTACACACATTGTGTATTTAATTAATTAATATAGTAATTATGTAATAATATTTTAGAATAAACAACTTTTTTCATAACTTATACATAGAGAAGATTAAAACCGTAAAGACATACCTTGAAAAGGGAGGGAATGGGATAACTTCTATACATTAACTCTACGTCGTATATAGGTGTAACTTTAAGGCAAATAAAACTTGTTTTACATTCCTTAAAGTAATAAGATCTTAAATGCATACCACAAAGAGGAACATGGCCTACGTCACAGCCGGAGTATTTGTTCTATTTCCCTCAAGGAATTATAACTTTAGGATAAATAAACCAAACTGCTTTTCTACAAAACAAAATGTTCTTTTCAAAACTAAATGTTTTTCAAGAAACTTTACCAGTGAAATGGTATTTTCTATAAATAAAATTAAAATATATTTCAAATGTTCAAGTAAGAAATAAAATGAACGATTCATAATATAGGAAACGGTATATTTGAAAATACAAAATTGATGTAATGAAATTTACAACCGGCGTATCATAAAGAAAATATTTTCGTGACCGCGTAGTAATATTACGCCGGAGGGTTCATGCGTCGGTTCCGCACCGCGCTTGCGGGCGCTCTTGCGTTTTGCTTCACGTGATCTACTATAAATCTAGTGAATTAATTATTATCTATTCTAGTGAAATTAATAATTATTCCTCAATGTAAGTATTTATTATAAATATGATATACACTTTTAATACAAATCAGATAACTTGTGCACCGCTTAGATAACTTGTGCACCGCTTAACAGCTAAAATGACTATGATTTTAAAATGAGTTGGGGTCTAAAAGATAATAAAACACACCTGCTCAAATACAAGTTTAAAGAACAAAGTTAATTTTCAAAAGACGATAAAATAATTCTCGACCAATCACATACGAGTTCATATAGAGATAAGGATTACTCCGACCAATCACAAGTAAGGAAAACATTTCCTTCTTACCTGCTTAAAGGATCTTACCGATCCAGCATGTTTCAGTTTGAAATATATTTATAAAAATAATAATAATCAATATTCTTGTCTATACGTGAATTACCTTTTGACCTGGTATTAGGGGCTTAATCAGCATGGGAAAAAGGCTTATCCTAAAATTAGGCCTAAATTTAGGCCTAACGTAGTTATTGCACCACATTTTACAGAAAAGGTCAGTTTGAAATATATTTTGACCTGGCCTAAATCGCCCCGGGCTACAAAAAGGATTATCCTAAATTTAGGCCTAAAGTAGTTATTTCAACACATTTTACAGAGAGAGGTCACGTCAGTTTCGTATCTAGTGCGGGTTGTTGTGTTTTCTCGTGATGGATTGTCAATGTACATAGATAATAATAATAATAATAAAGAAAATCCGAATTATTTAAAAAACTTTGAAATATTTTAGTTAACATCGAGCGAATAATATAAATGTAAGTGAATAATTGTTATTTTTAAATAAAAACTTAGAATGATTTTAATAAAATACATGTTATGTTAGCAGAGAAGAACTTATTTTGTTATTTTTATACTTATTACATGGCTAAAGATGATGTAAAGCAGTAAGTCAATAGAACAAAACGTGGCATAGCTTGGTGTAGAGGGGTGCTAGGGGCTGACCTTACTGATTTACTGATTTATTGCTTTAAGGTACGTAAAATATGTTTTTAATAAAATTTCATAAAATTTTAGTAAAAGTTATTTTAAAACTTGATAGTTATAAAATTTATAAACAAAAAGTATTAACAGTTAATAATAAATTCTTTGTTCAAAGATAATGATTGATTTATTATAGTAGTTTTAAGAAACTTTGAAATAATTTTAGTTATATTTGAATGAGTAATATAAATGTACGTGTTTAATTAAAACAAAATGTTTTAATAAATTATACGTTATATGTGTAAGTGAGTGTGCGTGTGTGTGTGTGTGTGTGTGTGTGTGTGTGTGTGTGTGGTAAATCTGTGTGTGAGTGTAAGTAAATCTGTGTGTGTAAGTAAATCTGTGTGTGAGTAAGTAAATTTGTGGTGAGTGTAAGTAAATCTGTGTGTGTGTGAAATCTGTGTGTGAGTGTAAGTAAATCTGCGTGTGTAAGTAAATCTGTGTGGGAGTGTAAGTAAATCTGTGTGTGTGTGTGTGTATGTGTATTCTAAATAATAATAACAATAGGCATGAAGTAAATAACACTAAGTATAATAATAAAAATAAAAATAAAATAATAAAAATAATAA
>JABUQX010050996.1:72500-82500 GCA_015478945.1 Trachelipus rathkii
AATCACAGTAATTTCCTGCAACAATCTGGAAAAATACTTCAGTGATATAAAGGTACTAGCTGTGAATAAGACTGGTTCCATTTCGCGAGCCTCTAATATTCATTCTAGAAATACAAGATTTTGACCCCAACTTCAATGATGCCAACGGCGAAAGTAAATATTGTTCAATATTATTATTATTTATTTTATTTATTTTATTATTATTATTATTATTATTATTATTATTATTATTATTATTATTATTATTATTATTATTATTATTATTATTATTATTATTATTATTATTATTATTAAAATATCAATCAATTTTATTGTAACTGATACAATTACTTTTCTTTTGGCATCAAATAGTGAAAGTGATCAAAAATATAAAGAGTGGAGACAAAAATAAAGTTGATAAAATAGTTGATTTGTATTGTAATGAAAAAAGAACAGAGAAAGAAATTAATCACAAATTGTGAAAGATGAGGGGGGGAAAATATTCTAAACTGGGTAAACTTGCTTGGCGTTATCTAGCTCGTTCACCCAGCACTGTCCTGGGAGAATGCTTAAGTGGAGTTAGTATATAGTAAATGGTGAAAATCATAATATGCAATTAATGGTAAAAATACAGAGAAAGTTCTAATTTTCAAATATAAAATAAGGTTAAAAAATTAAAGTTTTTTCATTTATTCATAAATGGGTGGAAATTGAAGAGAGCTAATAATGATAGATGCATGACAGGTTTCATTCTCGTTCCACTCTCTGAAAACGTGTTAACGCGGCAAAAGCATCTCTCCTTTCCGACGCTTCTACTTCTTTATGGTTTTAGTGATCAAAGAATCTTTACCTGCAAAGAATTATTGGTGAGCATCTCAAATGCTTAATTAAGAATACCTTTTGTCATTAAAATTTTAACATTTTCTACATGTTTAAAGAGTTTTATATGAAATGTTGAAAATTCTGATCCCCCATTTGCTGAAGTTGAAATTCTAACCAGCCACTACTGATAATTTGCTGTTTACCTTATTATTACCATTTTTCATGAAGGTTCTTATATACCTTTAATACTCTACAATAAAAATTATATAGGTATCAGTAGTTTGAAGGTATAGGTACTTGGTATAGAAAGTTTTGTGGTACGAGTATCGGTTAGGCATTAACATCGGCCAAATGGAAAAGTTTGGTATCGCTCCATCCCATATATATATATATATATATATATATATATATATATATATATATATATATATATATATATATATATATATATATATATATATATATATATATATATATTATATAGTATATATTATATATATATATATAATATATGATATATATTATATATATATATATTATATAATAGTTATATATTTTATATATTATATTATATATATATATATATTATATATATATATATATATATATATATATATATTAATAGATTTTTGTAAATGGTGAGCACGTTACTAGTATAACTGATGGTGGGAGCTTTGGAGAATTAGCTCTTATTTATGGGACACCACGACAAGCAACGGTAAAAGCGAAAACAGACGTGAAGCTTTGGGGAATCGATCGGGATTCATACCCGGACTGAATTTTGGTGGGCTCTACATTAGAAAAAGGAAGATGTATGAAGAATTCTAAAGTTTCTATTTTAGGTAAGATTTACTGTAATTATTATTATATATTTGTAATCATGATATTATAGACACCTTTATTTTCAATTCAGGGTTGGTGATTTTGTTTGATTTTTTGTAAAAAAAAAATCAAAAAATCAATGATTTTTTTTTATTTATTTGATTTATTTAATTTTTTTAGGCACAAATTTCCTTTTTAATTATTATTTTAATAAAATTAGTATATAATCCTAATTATTACTTAATTAATAATAAGTTTAGTAAATATAATTATTATTAGTTTAATTAATTAAGTTATTTAAATTATATATATTATAATATATTATATATTATATATTTATATTCATATATATAATATAGTGATATCTATATATATGATATAAGGTGGACTCTGTATGATATATATTACTTATATATAATATATATTATTATATATATATTGGAATATATATAACTATATTAATATATATATATATTATAATGTGGGTAATCTAGATATTATATATATATATATATAGTATATCTGTGAAGTCTAATTTTATTTATTTCTTATATGAAAATGTAATGTTGAAACTACATTGGGTGTTCATCCAATGTGCCGGTCCACAACTCATATGTCACGTGGTTGCCATTCTGAGGAAACCCGCCATTTCACTCCTAATAGGCACCTTTCTTTTCGCCTCTGCCAAACTCGCATTCCTCTCTCTCACAGACATTCCTTTACTGACTCTCCACATTTTTCTTCGGTCTCACTTCAGCCGGTCAGATTCTTAAGCCACACTCACCACTGTACAGATCCACTTAACCAACCGACATCATCCATCTCTCCACGAATGACCAAAACCATCATTCATGTACTTTCATTAATTGCTCGTTCATTTATCTGCTTTTCTTCCACACAGCTCCCTAATACGTTTATTTCTCATTTTATCATTCTACTTTTTTTATGTTCACATTATCACCTATACACATGGCCGCGTTAAAGAGATTTAATGATTTAAGATATTATACCGTGTTTATTTTTAACTATTTATTATGTAAATTTTGATTCATAATGTAAATACTTTCATAATTATGGATATGATATAAGGGTTGATACTTTTTTTAGTAGTTTATATTTTAAAAAGTGGTGTTAACATTCTGTAACCCCTCACATAGTGGTAAATTCTTCATACTATTAAATTTACAAACAAGTCACACCGAGATTAATCGAATTAAGTTAATTTATAACACCCGATTTAATAAATTAGGCGACTAATATCATTATATATATTAGTTCAATTAAACTTATAATATATTTTGTATATGTATTATTTGACTACCTAGTTTGTTATAAGAAAAATTATTTTAATTCTCAATATTTTGTAATTGAATACTAAAGTTATCTTCCCGAAAAAATCTTGGTGCAGTATTAGATTTGTATTAGTATTATATATAAAAAATACTATTTTAAAAGTATAGGTTAACAAAGTTATAAGTAGCTATATAATATATCTTGTTGGACTTTTTTTATATAACACTGTTCTCTTATTTGCTTGCTTAGCTCCACACTCGCAGTAACTCCGACTCCCTCTCTCTCTCAGACTAGCTGTGGTCAGACCTTCTTCGCACTGATAAGGATCGTCATCCTTTTCCACTTCTCTCCTACTGTCATTGGTCCAATTTCTCTTGCCGTTTTCTTGTCAGCGCTGCGGATCCCAAGAATCGACCCTTTAAACTTTCCGGAGGGGGTCCACTGTACTTCTGCGCTGGAGTATCCCGGATATGCTTCGTGGGACACGTATTGGTTAGCAGGCATTCACTCTTCTCATATTCAAGAAGAAAGTCTGAAACTCATGTTTTATTGGTGGCGTCTTGGTGCATTTTCACAGGAATTGCTCTAGCATAATTTTGATGTTGTATTGGGCCGCCGTGAGTACACCTTAAACGCTGAGATAATGGGGAGCTACCGATTTGGAGAGGTGCTATGGTCTGTGTGGCTTTAGGGTGTTAAGCCACATCTTATGTAGTTGTACTATAAGTGTGATTTGATCGTTTACATAGGAAGATAGAGTTACGAATATTCAGGTGCAAGTTTCTTTGGTGTGAGATATTGATTTATATTAGTAATATTTGTTTATGAATATATTTAAATAGTCTAGTAATAATTTCCTAGTTAAGTGTTGTGTAAGATATTATTTATGTTTGGTCAGTAACTCGTGTTGCTTATTTTCCGAATATATGATAAACTCAGAAAGTGTTGCTGAAAAGACTTAGTTTGTATTTAATAAATAAGGCTGTGATGAATAGATGGGAGGTTTGTTCTTAGTACTGTCGATAAGTAGTAGTATAAGTTTAATTAGAATAAGTACAGGTGAGCTATGGGTTGATATGTGGTTAAGTAGTGATTTATGCGTTAGATACCTATTAGTGTGCCTATCTAATATTTATATATAATATTTATCTATATACAGGGATATATATATTTATGTTTTCCTATACGTTGATAAATTGTTAAGTATGTGGAAGTTGTATAAGTTTATGTGCAATCTTTATTGGTATTATAATTTCTATGGGTGTCCTTGTTTATTAGTTGAGTGGTGTTTGGTGTAGTATTTGCTCTCACATTTTTCCCTTGGTTATAAAATATATAATTAAATATGGTATTGTTAAGTTAATATATATGCAGGTAAATGTCACTAAATCAGATGGTATATATTTGTGATTGTACAGATAGAATGATATTAGGGATTATCTGTTTTTATATATATTAATTTAAATTAGTTGTATATTATATATGATCAGTGCCACTATATAGGGTCTTTATGATATTTGTATTTTCCTATGTTGATGCTGTATATGTATAGTGTATAATACTTACTTCAATGTGTCCTATAGTGGATAGGTTATGATGTGTGTTCCTAGTAGTATATCCAAGTTATATTGGGTGAATGATTGTTTTTAGTTGGAGGATACTGTATTATTATTTTGAAGATTGTGGGGTTTGAGGCATGTCCAAGTTGGCGTTACTGATTGTATTAATTATAATATAGTGATATAAACAGGGATAGCATTTTTGGTATGATTTTTATTTTTTAGATTTATTTTAAAATATTTCAGTTGAATTATTATTATTTTGATTGTTTTTTATATTTATTGTATTTTTATATGGAGAATTTGGTAACGTATTCTTATCACACTCATGAAAATAATTTGGCAAGTTCAAATTATATTATTATATATGTCATTGAGGATATTCAATCTGAAACTAGACTATTAAAAATAAAAAATATCACATTGATTTTTTTAAAAAAATCAAAAAAATCCTAAAAATGCATCCCTGGACTGATAAATGATTTAATTTTGGTGATGCAGCATTCTGTTGTCAGTTAGTCCAAGTTGACTGTTGGTAATGTATTATGGGTTCGAGAAGAGTTGCTGGTGGTGGCTATGGTGATGTCATCTGCGTAGGTTGTTATATTTTTGTAGTGTGTTTCTGCTTTCTGGTTTGGTAGGTCGCTGTATATTTGTGAAAATAATATAGTATTGGATAAGGTAGGTAGGATGTGATTGCTTATACCTTATGAGAACGCCGTTTATTGTATTTACTTACGTGATATAATTCTTTCTTAGTTGTATTGATACTCTGTCTTATTAGGGCTATGTTTACTTCTTATATAACCTTGATAGGAAGTTTGTATACTATATCAATTATTCTTAAATAATGGGGATTTGTGATTTTTTATTCTGTGATATTAGATTGTTTTTCGGGACGTAATCAAAGGCTTTGTTTAAATTGTCGATTGCTACAAAGTAGTTGTATTTGTAGTGAGGGCCTGAGAATTTAAAGCTATCTATTATTGGTCGTTTGGTGTTTGTAAGAAGCAGTTGTTGAGTAGTTTTGCTGAACCGTTGCTGAAACGTTTGTCTGGGCATGTTGTGGATTTTTTATTATGTTAGTATGAGTTTTTCCTATGAAGATTGGGCGATAGGAGGAGGGGAACTTGGGGGTCTTTTCCTGGTTTTGTTTTGGAATAATAATTGCGGATGTATTTGGGAATAACACTTTGTTTATGAGCAAGTTGTAAAATGGCGGTGGTATGGGTTAGTGAGGGTTATTACCGTAAATGGGTTCAAGGTGTATATTTGAGATGTTGTCAGGTCCGGTAGCTGGTTAGTTTTTTTGATTGTTGATGGATTCATGTGTGGGGATTGGTGGTAGTTTTTTTCTTTTTTTTTTTTTTATTTTTTTTTTTTTTTTTTGTTGTTTGTTGTTCGTTCGTATATTATCTAATTAGTGTTCCAGCATTTAGCTATATATAGCTGTAAGGGCTGATGTGATGATACTATAGTATATGCTATATATAGTATTATGATATCTTATATGTATATATCTATATTATATATATATATAATATATATTATATATATTTAGACTATTATATATATATATAGTATAGTAGTATAGTAATATATATATATTTTAATTTAGTTTATCCATCCAACGATGTAAATTTAACGTAACGTAAACTCATTGTTCATAGACTTTGCTGACCGATCAAATATTTGGAATTAGTTGTATTCTTTGTAATTCTTTTCTTCCCATAACTTATCCAGAATGTGCTACAATACTAGGGTGTGAAAACACAACGGTTTTTTTAATTTTGGTGTTTTTTTTTCTAAAAAACGATTTTTGTTAAAACACTTGTTTTTTTTTTCGTTTTTTTTTTATTAAAAGTACATTTTTTTCTTTATAGTTTATAGATTATAGTTTAAAGTTGTTTTAAATTACTCAATACTCGATGTTCGGTCTACCCCTTCTAGGCCTTAATATTGACTATTAATACAGATTTTATATATATATCACATAAATTATATTATTAGATATTAATATATACCGTATATATATATTTTATGTATAATAGTATATAATATACTAATAATATATTATTATATATATATATATTATATATATATATAATTTATATTTGTTATTATAATAGTATTAATATATAAATATATATTTGTTTATATATAATTCAAAAAAGGATGGTATAACAGGTGGTTTGGGGGTGTCGGGAGAAAATAGAAATGGTAGGAAGGTGATTGATTTCGTGAGGAAGAAGGTAGTGTGTAAGTAATTACTTTTTTTAAACACTAAGAGTATCCATTAAGTATAGCATGAGTTGGTGTAGGTAGATGATGGTATCGAAGTTGAAAAGTAATGATTGATATTGTGTTGGTGAAGAGACAAGTTTGAAGTATAATGTTTGATGTTATAATTCAGTCGAGTGTGTTTAGAATTGAGGATTATATCGGATCATTATGTCTGTTCTATGTAAAATTAAGTTAGTGGGGACTTGGATTGGAGAGTAATGGTGATACGGAGGAAGAGGGTAAATATTGAGTGAGAAGGTTTAGTGAAACAGATGGTAATAGTGATATAGTATGTAAGAACGGCTCAGCAGTAAATCAAGTTTGAATGTGAACAAGCTGAAACTATATAAATCTGGAAGCAGTTCTTAGCAGTGCAAAGAAGTATGTGGGTTTGTGCTAAATAGGAAGTAAGAATATCCTAACAGTGAGTGGTGGAATGAAGGTGGTGATGCAATGAAAGCGGTTAAAATAAAAAAAGAGGGCGTGTTGAAATGTCTTAAAGCAAATGAATGAAGTTTTCAATAGAAAGATGACTTGGATTAATATTAAGAGTGAGAGAGAGAGAAATTCTAAGAAGATGCATTACGTAAATGAGAAAAGAGAGGGTAAAGGATAGATACAGTTTGGGAAGGAGGATGAAAATGGGGACATATCAAGGAATATGGAAGCTCTTGCTTCTGGAAGGAAGCGCGAAAGGTTAAAAAAATTAGAAAAAGGGGGGTAGACCTGCTCCAGTGAATAAATGATAGGGATTGGTCGTGTTGTTCGTAAACTGGATGAAAATGGATGTGAAGGGGAGTGTGAAAGAAACACTTCGAAAACTCTGGAATAATATAGGCAGTAATGAAGAGGTGATTAGTGAATGTGTGTGGGTTTTGATGGTGCAGAAAGGAATAGGTATTTTGGGGATGATGGTATTAGTAGGGAAGAGGAAAAGGAGGAGGTAATGGGTAGTTGAAGAATGGTAAATCCTGCAGGTATATACCTAGTGAAATCAATGATCAAGAACGGAGGCATGTTTTTGATTGATTTGTCTCGTTTGTTTGTATAAGCGTTTGGGAGGTGTTCTCCAAGGGATTGATAGGTGACGGCAGATATAGTACCCTTATAAATAAGGGTAAAGGGGGGATCTAAGTAAGATAATTATATGGGGAATTAGTTTTATTGAGTGATTATAGGTGAAGATATATTGTTGGTAATTTTTGGTCTGAAGATTGCGGCTGAGTGACTGACACGCGACTGATTGGTGGCAGTGTACAATCGACAAGGCGCGTTTTAGGAGTTACGAGATGTGTGTGATCAATCTTTATCATTTGAGAAGAATATAGTGAGAAATGAGGGAAAAGAAGAATAGGATTGTATTTAAGTTTATGGATTTGCAACAGGAGGATTGATAGGGTTAATAGAGAAGCTCTTGGCAGGTTTTAGTGTAATAGTGTTGGTGGAAAGGCTTCTGAATGGAATCATAAGTTATGTATGCGATAAGTGAGGTGTGTTAAGAATATAATGTGATCAAAAGTGATTGGTTTAGTATTATAGCGAGGATGAGGAGGGTTTGTTATGTCTTAGTTGTTATTCCTTTGTATATGATGGGGTTATGAAAGAATTGAAGGTGGGCGTGACAGGAAATGGTGTTGAATGATGGAGATTGGAAGATAGTGGAGGGATGCTCCTATTATATGCGAATGAGTTTTGGTTTTGTTTGGCCATATGAAGAGTTGGGGATCTGAGATAGGAGTATTGAGGCAGGGTGTGTAAAGGAGGTTTGAAAGTAATCGTTGTAAGGTAGGTTAATGGTTGTTGAGTGAGGACGTCCTCAGTTTGAGTTACTTTTGTAGTGGTGCAGCAGCTGGAACAAGTGTACTGAGTTTAAATATTTAGGGTAATAAGGTGAGACTGCCAGGAAGGTGGCTGGCTGCATAAAATCGGTTGTTGGTGAATGTATAGAGACTTAAGTCTTTAGAGTGCTAGGGACTTACATGACGGTATGTTGTGCTTACCTGTGATTAATTGTATAGTAGTGGACTATGGTCTGGTGTAGATCTAAAGTTCATGTGTTCCGATGGACAATCTAAGGTGCTAGGTGTGAAAAAGAATTGATAAAAAAAATGAGGAATGAAACGTATTAGAGAGTTGTGGTTTGAAGAAAAAGGAGTTTACGAGAGAATAAATGAAAAGTATGTTGAGATGGTTATGTATGGAAAGGATGGTTGATAGTCGGTTTTTAAGCGGATGTATAGTGCTGGAGTGTGTTGGAAACCGAGCCGGCTGGGAGATCGATAGAAAAGTCTTGAGTCAAGTGTTAAAGCGAATGTCTGAAGGACGTAAAATGTGGTTGGCAGAGGCGAGTGAATATATAGGTGCATAAACCCCAATAACCTCTCTATTTATAATAGAAGAGTTGAGGGGGTTTTGTGAGGGGGTATGGTTGTGGCCCACCTGTGTGCCAAGGGATTGACACTTACAACTGACGATTTATACCTAATAGTGAAGGGTCCGGCCGCAGTCCTTGGTGATAGCTAAAGGGTAGGATGTTTCTGACTGCGCGAGTCCTTACTAATTATATGGTTATACAGAGGGGTGGGGGGGGGTAAGGCAGCTGGAGCTTTCAGCTGGGCTTATATATATATAGCATATTATATACTAATATATATTATAGTATTAATATATATACATATAATAATAGTTATATTTATATATATAATATGGTATATAATATATGATTATATCTATATTATATTATATAAATAATATATATTATTCTATTATATAATAATTATATATATATTTATAAATATATATATATAATATATAGTATTATATATAAATATGATATATATATAATTATGCGGTATATATATATATATATATATAGTATTATATATAATAGTATATATATATTAATAATATATATAATATATTATATAGTATATTATACTAATAATATATATATATATATATATAAATAATAATATAATATAGTTAAATATATTAACTATATATATATAGTATATAATAATATATATAATATATATATATATTATATATAGTATTATTATATATATATATTAATATATAATTATGATATATATATAAACTATATATATAATATAATAATAATAATTAATAAATATAATGTAAATAATATAACTAATAATAATAATATATAATCAGTATCATTAACAATTGATAATAGTTTTATATGCCCTAGAAGCACAATATAAAAACTTTTACTAAGTACT